>JBAMJV010008637.1:0-59383 GCA_037951105.1 Echinarachnius parma
CACCACCCTCGTTGTACGAACATTAACCAATTGTCTTTGCCCCGGCCTCGAAAATCTTGTCGCAGAACGACGGTTATCATGCAGAACAGAATTGTTTGAATTCAATAAAATATGTAACATGTATAATTTGCTACTCAAAACCACATCTTCTTCCTGGTTTTTTTTTTAAGTTTGTGAATATTGCGTCATTTCTTAGTAGCATGCTCCCGGAGAAAATTCTAAACATTTCTTTTTCCTGTCAACCTTTTTTTGCTTTGTTTATAAATCAAAAGGAATACAAAGTCACCCCGTGAATAATCATTTATATACACCACTGATGCATGCGGTATGAGATGTAAATGGTCACAACAATATTGTATTGTACAACAATCAGTTATATAACCAAATTAAAATGATAATAATAATTTGCTACTCAAAACCACATCTTCTTCCTGTTTTTTTTAAGTTCGTGAATATTGTTAAGATATTATAAATTGCGTGATTTCTTAGTAGCATGCTCCCAGAGAAAACTCTAAACATTTCTTTATCCTGTCAACAAATCAAAAGGAATACAAAGTCACCCCGTGAATAATCATTTAGATACACCACAGATGCACGCGGTGTACAAAATGTCTTTTCCCCTTTATACTATTTGGAAGATCTCGCTTAACCATATAGACCAAACAAATATCCTTATAGATTTGCCATGCTATCTCACGTATCAAGTCAATTAGATTATAGCGAGCTGCTCCGATGTGAAATGGGTACTTCATATCCAGGCGTTATCAATTCAACGTCGAAACCCGCCGGAGACTAATCTTGTTTCACCATCGACCAAACAAATATCCTCGGATTTGCCACGCTATCTCATTTATCAAGTAAAGAGTGTAGCGAGCGGCTTCGTGGTTAAATGGGTAATCAGTATCCACGCGTTATCAATTCAGTGTCGAAGCCTGCCAGAGACTCACTAATCGCTATGTAAATAAACTCATTCTGCGGAGCACCTCTCGCGGTCCTGAAGATTATCGTAAGCCACATATATAACAATGCGTCGATTGGAACCGCTCGCTGTAAATGTAGCTCCTTTGCACGCCAAGGCATAGGTCGTCCTTATCCACGCGATTCAATGAGCGCAATTCAGTGTTGCAAGTCACCGCAAACCAATTAGCTGTGTAAATACAGTCTCCGATAGAAGGGTCCAAGACCCCGACCTTTTGAATATTCATAAGCCCGATATCTACTAATCCGGCGAACGGGTGGCGCTCATCGAAAAGCGAAGCTCGGTCGCACGGGAATGATGGCTAGTACTTATCCAGGCTACTCTTTAAAATCGATGGCGACTCGCGCGTCATGAATAATGAATAAATTAGACGAACTTCGGGGCCATCTGGACGCCGATCCCGACCAGGCCGGGAGTCGGGAAAGCAAACGGGAGCATCTCCGAGACCCGGCCCGTCGACCCGTCTGGGTCGCGGCGATCGAGGAGGGCCGGGAAAAGAGGAGATAGGCTTGTAGAAATCGCCATTGGTAATGCACGCGCGACCCCCCTCGTCGCGTTAGAGTATTACTGAGTGTAGACTAGCTGCCTCGGCGCTTCGCGCCTCGGCAGCTAGAATCGGCGCTCCGCACCTCATTATTGAAAAATGAAATACAAAAAAAAAAAAAAATAATAATAATAATAAATGTAAAAAAAAAAATTTTAAATAAAAAAAAATAATAATTTAAAAACAATTATTTATAAAATGATAGTAATGGTTGCCATCATCATCACCAATTCCACCACTACCATTACTACCATCTTCATCATCATCATCATTGTTATCATCACCTTTATCCTCAGCAGTATTGATTATTGCCTTCTTCAATACCACCACCACTATTAATTCATTATATCCATCATCCCATCATTACTACACCACTATCGTGTTATCATTTTACCATATTTATTACTATTACTTTATTTTCTTCTGAATTAGCACCTGCTTTTTCGTTGATATAACTTTTTCGTATCATCATTAATGTATTTTGATCACCATAATCATATTATCATGTACACCTTCACCACAACCACCATTTTACTGTGTCGTCAAAACCATAATGTTCATTATCATTGATCATTGCCATCATCACCT
This sequence comes from Echinarachnius parma, assembly GCA_037951105.1. Classification (NCBI taxonomy): domain Eukaryota; kingdom Metazoa; phylum Echinodermata; class Echinoidea; order Clypeasteroida; family Echinarachniidae; genus Echinarachnius; species Echinarachnius parma. Next base: position 2,112 of record JBAMJV010008637.1, read on the forward strand.
TCTTTTTTATAGATCATTACCACTATCGCCATCATCAGCTTTTTGTTCAAATTCAGTTCATTCTGATCGGTCATTGCATTCATCACTACTACTACCAACATCATTGTTACCACCATCATTAACACTACACCATCATTTTTACCATTATTAACATAATAACTATTATCTCATCACCAGCACAATCACATCGTTGTTTTTATTTTCATTTTATTCATATCAATAATGTATTTATCATTCATCATGTTTACTCTTACCACCACCATCATCATTATTGTTGTTGCAACAATTTTCATCTTCATCATTATTGATAATTGCTATTATCCCACCATTAACATTATCATCATTATGATCATCACTACCAACACTATGTCTGCATCATCATTTTCGTCATCATTAAATATTGTATCATTGCCACCACCACCACATCATTCTTACCACTATTATCAACACACCATCATTATTACAACCATCATTTTTAGCACCATCTTATTTATTGGTATTTTTATCACTATACCTTCAACATCATCATCATTATCACCTCTACCACCTGTATCATTATCATTATCATCAATATGGCTGAAATATCAACAAATGCATTTGATCTTATAATTATTTGGGGCCCAAATAATTAGATGTTTAAAAAAAAATTAAAACATAATGCTTGCACTTTTTCAAAAATCTTCGAAATCGTTTTTTTATTATTTGTTGATGATTTTTCCAATTAAATATTATTTCAATCAAACATGTCATGCATAATTTTGAATTGAAATGGTTAAAACTGATGACATTTCAGAAGTGCCCTCTTGTGTTCAAAATGGCTCTTTTTGAATGATAACATGCTTTTTACTAAAGTAATTTTGCAATTTTGTATATTTTTTTAGCATGGTGGAGTTTTACTATTAGTTTAGGCTATAAGGTTACTGTCCAGGTTTGGTTACTAAGTTTAGCCATACCAAAACTAAACTACCCCTTTAACGTGCAGATTTTTAGCGTATACATATATGCACATGCCCATACATAAATACACATGCAAACATACGCATACATACACAGATGCATGCACTCACACACATACATATGCATGCACATACCCATACAAAAGCGACACAAATGCACACCTACATAAATATACATTTCCATACACATTACACACACATATGCATGGACACACATACAGTAGGCCTACATACCTGCACATATGCATACATCATACATGTAGGCCTACACACAAACACATACGCATAGACATGTATTCATACATGAATCACACGTTATGCGCCTATTATTCGTTTTGAGAAAGGATAATATTACAGATATTATTACAGTGAAACTTCATTATAATGGACACCTCGTGTCCAATGATTTTACCTTGTTAAATCAGATATATTGCTGTATCAGGGCCTTAACAAAATAAAATACATAGGAGATGGACATGTATAATATCCTTGCTATGTTACAACAGATTTTGTGATAATGAGGTTCCACTGTATTTATATGCAAAACACTCACACAGCCACAACATACACAGATATGCTTAAATGCATACATACAAACACGCAAATCGCACACATATACGCACACACAAACATACACAAATGTATAAATGCATACACATGCAAACGTAAACTGATCAATACATACTTTCACATACACAGACTTTCATACATTAAGTATCACATACAAACATGCGCAAATGTATACATACTTGCACACACATATATAATAATAATTGTACACACATTTAATTAAATGCACATACGCATACACATTACACATGACATAAACGCACACATACATGTACCCACATATGCATACAGATCGATACAGGCATACAACACTTACGCATACCTATAAACGCATTATGAAAACATGTACAAAGCAAGTGTAATGTAATGATTTATCATTTTATGTTATGCTCATTTTTCAGCCATATTACTTTCATTTACCATGGAATTCAATTTTCATACATCATTCAGTGGACTTATTAGAAATTCACATTTTATCAACCCTTTGATAGATTTTTACATAATATGAACAAAGTTACTAGATCCCTTTAACCCTAACCAGGCCAGGGGGTGGAATGCACCCCCCCCCCCCCCCCCCCCTCCCTTGACTGACGTTTAGCGTGATAATTCCGCAACGCGCGCAGGTATTGCCGCATGATTTTTTTCATTGAAGTCTTACGCAACTTTTGAGACCAAATTTGCGACATCTGGGTATACTGTTCCGAAGGCACATACAATTTTGTGGTGAATTTAGACCCATAAATCGCTCATTTTCGTGATTTGTGTACAAATCCTATTTTTTAAAAATAATTTTTGCTGAAATACACAAAACCTTCATTATTTTTCATTCTAATCACTGCATTAATTTAATTTTGGGCTAAAAATGGTTGGAAAATGGTCATAATTTATTCCATTGAAAAAAACATTAGATAACATGAGTTAAAAAAAATAACAAAAAAATACATAAGAAATTTCAAAAACAAAGAAATTTCAAAAACAAGGAAATACATTAGGAAAATTTTGCTGTCACAATTCTAAATTTTGAAAACCTTTTAATTAAGTCATAAAGAATATTCATGCACAAAATTAGCATATATTGTGCAATATTTAGTGATTTAAAGACAAAAAGGGGATTTTTGCATAAATTTGCATAATCAATTAACAATTGATTCTTCAAAAAATAACAAAAATATAACGGCGGCTGAGATCTCACCTCCTGATCTCCCACCTGGCTATATAGCCAAAATACCCCGGCGTGGTGATAAGGGGTAAACAAAATGTGAGTAAAAATCAATTAATATAAACCTAAGGAAAGCTTCCCCAATCAAAATGAAAGTGTGACTGTAGGTAAAGCATATTTGTATTCATTGTCAAAGTAATAATGGATGAAAACATTATTTGTGGGTTGGTAGACCTACACTTCAGTAAGAAGATACAGAGATCAGTATACAAGGATAAAGAGCATACATTGCACTTTTTTAGACCTATGTTGTTACTCTACCTGCTTTAGTAATTTGTTAATGATTTGTATTATTGCGTAGATCGCTATAATTTAGGAAAATCCTTAAATTGGCAACACATTGTGATATTTTAAAAACAGATTTCGGCAATCAAATTGGTAACTTTGCAGCAAAGTCATTTCATATTTGTCTTAAATTGTTATCACTAAATATTTTCCACTTACTTTTATATTAGGAGTTGCCAATTTGTAGAGGAAAATAATGATAAATTTGGCCTTAAAATAGCTCTTGTCCTTAATGAGATAGTAATAATAATAATAATAATAATATATACCATTTATAGAGCGCTATATACTGTATCTAGGTGCTCTATTTATAGGCACATGATTACTTTAGGTCATCAGGTACAGTTAAAACTTAAAACCTGCACAATTACTTGCGCACCATCTCAAATCTCAGGGGAGTTGGACTACCTTAAATAAACAAAAATAATTTGTATCATTAGAAATTTAGAATTACAACATACTGCATAATGCACAAAGAATCCACAGTGTTGAATTACAACTGAATCTACAAATCATTGACAACAGAACAACATATCACACATAAAACAAATGTGTGTACAGGGCTCGACATTAGCAATTGCCTTGTTGCCCGGGCAAGTCAAAATTGATGTCGGCCAAGTCAAATTTGGTAAATGGTTTAGTTTGGTTGCTTGATCGGGCAACTAAATAATTGATGAACTATGACTATAAGAAAACACTCTAAATCTCATCTAGAAATAAGTGGGCAAGTCAATTTTCTGTTTTGGGCAAGAACAATTTTAAAATCCATGATTTCACTTGCCCGAACGGGCCAGAAGAGAAACAAGTTAGCGCGGAGCTTTGAATAACACACTTTTGATCTATTAGCAAGAATGAAATTTTACATAATGTACTTGGAAGAAGACTATAATTCAATGCTACATGAAAATCGGGTTTTGCAATATAAATATGCACTTGTTTTGTGTATAAAATCTAGACCAGAATGTCTACATAATAATACAACTAATAATATATTACATTTAAAATATTTACATGTACATGTACAAATGATTTACCAGAGTGGAATATGATCAATTAAAGTAAAGTGACTGCAGCCAAACCAGCACATAAAGACCACCATAATAATTATGTAGACAGAAAAGGCAGTATTTTTAGCAGGAGGTTTCTGTACTGTTTCCATTTTGTGGTTTGAAATAAAGACAACTGTGAAGCAGTGATGCCTGTGGTTAGCGGGCAAGTATGTATGGTATTGGTAGCTTATTAAATGATCAATGATGAATCTACAGCCATTTCAACTTTGAATACAAAACAACTAATTCATAAATACAATTGATATTAATTTTCCCTAAAAACCATGTTTTCAAACTGACCTGCTTTTTAAAATTTGCATTACCAAAAGAAAAATCAAAATCACTTTTATATCGCTTTGCATTTTTCTGTGAGCAACACTATTATTCATAAATAAAATCACTGACATTTGCTTTGCTATGCATATTTCTTACATATGAGATTTTAAAAAATGTAATGCAACTATAATATTTGTTATAATTCTCAAAAGTTTATCGTTCATGAATTAATATGTAATTATTATTTAACATCCTGATTATTTATTACCTATTTACCTTTAACCCTAAAAGGGCCGGGTTATGATGTCTTTCTACAGCATGGGGGGGGGGGGGGGGGGGGTGGGTGCATGGTCATTATGCCCCCTTAAGATCTTTGTCTCATCGCCGCGAAAATGTGCACAGATGTCAAGTAAGGTGCATTTAGAAGTAATCAGAAAAATCACAGGGGGAGGGGGGGGGGGGGGGGGGCATAATGGGCAAAGGCCTCTAGGCTTCTTAGAATTAAGTCCATAATTTAGCATTTTTAAAAGTTAATCTTAATGAAAACACCTATATGGAATTATTCCACCTGTTTTTCTGGAATTCAAGAAATAACTACAACTTCTTTTTTTAAATTTTGACTTCAAGGAAACTGACAAAATGAAGATCAAATTCCTTTTAAAGAGTTTATATCAATGCAAAGTTTGACTTTTTTTTTTTTTTTTGACGTTTGACTACTCTGTCTCTCATATATTGTGGGAGGGCATAGTTTGAGGAAGTCCTATCTAGGATATAAGTGTATAGTCCCACAATAGTGCATTATAAATGCTCAATGAGAATCATCGATCCCAAAATGAGAAGTTCAAAGTAAAAAATTACCGACCTGTGCTACCGAGTGGCCCATGTATATTGTGCGGCTGGTTTCTAGCCGGCTTGCTCCAACACAGTAAGAACACCTTAAAGTTCCAACTTGGTATGGGGGTGCAGAGAATGACGTCGTGAAATTAGATAATTCAAATGAGGTGCATTTTTCTGACAAGGTTCAAGGTTATTATTTTTATCATCATGTCTGGATCATTGCTAAAAATATGTATCCCTTTGAATATCTTGAAATGAGAAGAATTCTTTGCACACTTGGCAATGATCAAAGAACCGGATCTAATGGTGTAGTATTCTTGCCGTCATACTCAGAAATTGAATTGCATACTGGAATTTTAAATGTCCTTTTCGCATTTGCGACGTTCTCCCAGAAATCATGATCATCTGTAGAAATCGTGTGCAAAGAGGACAATTGAAGATGATCATCCAGGTTATAGCCTGTAGTGTAGTACGATGCAGAGCAGAGGTTTTGTCTCCCAAAATGTATTTGAATGGTCTTTTCATTAAGAACTCACATAATGTGCTTCACTTCTCGATCAGTACTATGCTGAAGAACCTTCCGTGCAGGTATGGATGAACATGTAACATGTTACATGTCCCATGTAACTGTAATTTCTTCACGCCCTGTCTGAAAATTCCTTTCTTTGCTCAACTGGTGTAAACAGATTTGCATATCTGAGGAAATGTTGCAATGTAAAGTTGCTCGCTGGTTCCGTCATCAACAGACTGCAATGTCGTGTCAGATTCTGTATTCCACCAAGCCTGTGGAGGAGTATGGAATTGCAGCGCCCAGCGGTGTTAGCCTGTACAACTATTGTGTTACACGATGGGATGGGCATATCTGCAAAAAGAAATAAATAGATTTCTGTTTCAGTCCAGATTGAGCTCTATCGGATTACAAATTATAAGATAGTACAATTAGTGCTGTAACTGACCTTGATGATCGGATCGTTTGATCGGATCGGCAAAATGTTATCGATCTTCGAAATCGGATCGATGATCGGGATCGGATGATCGGCTATACAAAAAAAAAAAAAAAAAAAAAAAAAAAATAGTTTTTTTTTTCTTTGGAAAATGATCCCCAAAAAACACAATTTGGGAATATAAATGAATACCAAAGCAACATATATCCATATTAATAAGCCCAAGGTAATCTTGTACGGGTATGCTTTCATTTAAAACTGATTACCTGTTCGATTTGTTTGGCGCGGCTACTACACTAATGCAGTGTACATTGATTACGCCATCACATCTTCTGTCATGTGTAAAATACTCTGCATGTTACACATGACAAACTACATGGTACTATTGTTCTATTTAATATCGGTAGCGTCGGTCGTAACCATTAATAACCCCGTCAAAGTGAATGCACAAACACCCCTTGTACACTGCATGCCACACCAAGCGAAAAAAAAATATGCACTTGCGCATGCGATTCTGTACGTAGATATGATATGCACGAACAGTATATAGGCGAGAACGTTACTGCAACATACATGCAGTTAGAGCGCAGCATAAATTTCTATTGCATAAAACACACTTGGGCAATTCCACGGTAACTGACGTTACAATACAAATTCAATGTAGGACAGTAGGATATGTACAAATTTGTTTTCATTGACAATGTACTTTATATTGTAGTTAAGTAAATAAAGTTATAACCGGCAGCCGGCAGGTACATGTCATGTACCTGCCGGCTGCCGGTTATAATTTGAGTATTTGAATGATACAGGTAAGGTATTACAGGTCAGTTACAGCACTACCTGCCGGTTATAATTTGAGTATTTGAATGATACAGGTAAGCCTCATAAGGTATTACTACAGAATAACAGCGAGAAAAATGTGACGTTAACTGACATCGCACTGTTTCTGAATAGACCCTAAAAGGCCTAAATGGCGTATCGCACTATTTCTGTATGGACCCTGATGCCATGGCGTACCATTTTTTTTTAATGAACCCTAATGGCGTATTGCACTTCTGAAATGGACAATAAATGGCGTATCGCACATCTACAATGTATTGTAAATGGTCCTGATAGGACCATTTACTGCTCACAGTGGTAAAAATCTACGGGACACAATTTGAACTACAAACAGAGAGAAAAGAACAGCATATCTAAAGTTAAAAATTGCATACCTAGATTGAAGCTGATTTTATGATTTATTGTACAAAATTTCATTTTCAAAATGATAAGTCATACTTACAAAAATCGTCATATAAGTTCCATTTCTTTCTCTTCCTGCTCGATGTCCCATCGTAAACAAAGAAAGCCCGCCCGCAACATGCGGAGGCCGCTTATTATTGTCCAAAACAAGCCAACTCGCGATCTGCAAGCATGCCCGCCGTATCCGATTTCGGATACGCCGTATCAGAATTCGGGTACGCCGTGTCAGAATTCGGATACGGTAACACGTGTGGTGTGGGAAGCTTGCGGGAAATACACGACAGTCATCCAGATAGCAGCAACACTTTCGAGAGGGATCACGACTGGGATTTTCTCAGTCTTTTTATTTTCCAAAACTGCAGATTTTCCATTTTTTTCGACATTTGAAGAATAATTTGGACCATTTTGGTAAGTTCATATAATACTTGTATCATTTTTAGGGCCAGTCATGATTGATTTTGTTGAATTTAAGATAAGAATTTTGTGTGAAATTTTGACAAACTTTTTTTGTACTGTCCCACATTGTTCCCGTATAGCGCAGCATTACAATGTAGTGTTGTGTGGCGTATCGCACCTTTCCTGAAATTCATCATATTATTTTCAAATTGACCCTATTTCTCTCGGTGTCTCGCACTCACACTGCAAAAACAAAATGCTTCTACAAGAATCCCAGCACTTTATCCCCCACAGTGCAACCCGTATACAATAACTCGGTATACTATACTCGACTGCAGCCACGCACTCGACAAACTACGAAAACTACCACGGCTCATATGCCAGAACCCTCGGGGAAGAAATCGCCGCCGATCACACACCGAATGAGTAGCCTACGGGGGTAAGCACGCAAAATAAACTACAGCATACACACAAAAATCGTATAAATCACTTACCCATGATTATTGTAAAATGCAATCACCACCGTCACTTCTGGAATGGCCGTCTCTTATCATATTTCACCAGTATATCACCAAATAATGATATTTGTACGTGAAGCTCGAACATTTCTGAACACAACTGCATGATACGACTCGACCCGAATTTTACACCGGGCCGAGATACACATTCTGTAATTATGTTTTTGTTTTTGTTTTACTGATAGTATAGCAATGTGTATCTCGGCCCGATGTCAAATCCACAGAAATTTACCCACATTGTTTACGATTTTAAAAACATTTATCTACATTTACGCTACAAATTTGTTTCCGCTTTCAAGACTAATAACTTGCCTAGTACATAAATATTATTTGTTTTTTTCCCACACAACTATTACAGCGAGAAATTACACCGAACGGCAAACGAATTCCTCGCGGTGATAACGGCAATGCCAAAAAAACATGTCAGCGAGCAGTGGGGAAATTTACCCACGTTGTTTACGATTTAAAAAACATTGATTGAAATCTCAACTACGCATTTGTATTTAGTTTCTAAGCAATTAATTTTTCTGGCGGAAAACTATTTTTTATTTTTGACGTGAAATTTCTGGCGCACGAAAAAGCAGCGAACGACGAACGACGGCATCGGTGCTGACTGAAATTCGCTCCTCCGCAACAGGACCAAAACCCTTCTCCAACTTTATATATTAAGATGATGATAATGAACGACAGTATGTTTGGAGATTCCCGGCGTTATACGACATTTGGCTCATATTTAAATCATACAACTCTAATAAGCGGTCGTCAAGCTTCAGAACTCTGAATAGAGACCAAGGTTTGATTCCCGGTCAACACATTTTGTAAATTCGTCATTATTTCCATATGAAACATGTAAGGACTTACATATTGATGGTTAAAACATGTGTCGCATTGTTGCGTGAATATCGTGCATGAGAACAGCTTATTTTCCAGGTCAGTAAACTGTTTGGAGAGGTTGCAGAAGGAAGACTTAATACATGTCTGTATGAAGAGACCCCCGGTATCACGGCCCACTTCTAAGTTGTGTAAACATTATTACTCACAAATTAACACCTTAAAACCAATAAACTTGTTGCATAACATACAGAGGGCGATTGCTATCTGTGAAATTTATGTAGATATTCGGGGAAGATTTCGAGGAAGATCGGGGCCCTGTTTTTAAGGGACACATTATAACCAACCTGGCTGACTGACATATTTGATACACTTTTGAAAAGAAGCACATTATTATTGACTCCTTGACCTCTTATTGCGCTAACATTTGCATGCAAGTTATACAAATCATAATACACGTTAACACGCACTCACCGTCCGCAGGTACTGTATGCAAATAGTTAACTATACACTACACGCCCCTTTATTTGTTTTTGTTTATGATATTGATTTACCGCTCACAAAGTATCACATCATTCACGTACTCCTGATTGGTTAGGAGATATGCAATTAACCCTTTACCCCTTATATATTGCCCTGTAGATTTGTATAAGTATCATGTGAACAACAAACGCGTGAAGAGTTAAGCAAATCTCAGTCGACGCTGAATGCGATCCGGCCCATTGCATCAGTGTTTCCGCCATTTTATGCGGGCGGCCGAAAAATTGTATTGCTCATTTCAACTCCAGACCAACGCGTGAAGGGTTTTGTTCTGCCTGTGTCATGATAAATAAATGCAACACATTCGAAGACATTTTAAAGAAAGCCAGTGAATTTGTAATTCTCCTTCGCATTTTATTTATTATTTTATGACTGTAATGCGATCAGTCTAAATGTGTTTGATAACCTGCATTTATTAATTTGTGTTATATTTGTGACACTCTCTAACTCGATTTTGCGTTCAACACAAGGGTGAACCGAATACGTCTTCACATTTTATTTTAATGCGACACGCTAAATTGTTTTGCAACTGAACTGGATATTTTGTTGAGCAAATTAATTATGGCTTTCTGAATTGATGTTCTGCTGTGTGATATCCTGATCCCGACCTCATACAAAAAAAAAAATTGGAATTCATCCTAGAAATCAACGAGTCTGCAGCTGACCTGACGACGGTAAGCATATGCTGTCGTGTTCTCCGTTGATTTGGTCAGTGATGCGCGTGTAGTAGTTCGTTTGTTTGTTTGTTTGTTTTCGTTGTGTGTTTTTATGTCTGTTTTTGTTTTGTGTTGTGTGTATGTTTGTTGCGGGCGGGGGGGGGGGGGGGGGGGGGGAGGGGGGGGGGGGGCGGTCCGCCATGAAATTATTTAAATAAAACGCCTTTTCCAAACTCTACTTGTTACATTTGAAAAAACCTACGTATACATTATTAAGGAAAATGTATTCGTTTAATTCGCGAGCAAGTTCTTGTTTGGTGTATGAAAGAAATAGATAGTAAAAAGTCCATCCACATATCTTTATAAAATTATATCTCTAAATTTAGTCGAATGTGAAATTAAAAGTTAAGCTTAAAGGGACTCCAAATCCTCAAAATAAAATTTAAATCTAGCGGTTCCCTCATACCTTGTTGTATTCGTATTAACAATAACATCATGGGACAGGTTTCGGTTTTTCAAATTTCCCTTTCGTTACAAAGATATGTACGATCAAAGTATTCAGATAAGAAAAACTCCGGGCGAGTTTTTCATCCCTGTACAAAGTGAATGCAGTGAGTTAGTGAATATCACCCCAATATCACTTTGCATTTTCGCTCATTACTTGGCCATGCAATGTCCATTTGACTTGAAATTTTCACACAATACCCTGTGGACATATGAGATAACAGCACTATACATTGCATCAACCATTCATCACTTTTTGCACATGCCAACAAAGTTACTAGATCCCTTTAATGCTTAGTTTCGTATACTGGTTTCGTAATACGACAATATGATTTCATTAGTGCAGTCTTTAAAATCAGTAAAGACTTATGGCTAACATATCTGATTAATATGTCTCAAGAGATCATGCACACTGAGCTCTGCTGCAATGACTTGTGTACAGTAGTACTTTAAAGTGATAATTGAGTTTTGGTATAGGGGGCGCTACATATGTGACCTCACACCACAAAACGACCGTTATGTCGCCATGGTAGTTTGTCTGTTATTAGCTGAAATAGTCAAATTTTGTTTAAAATATGAAATTCAGGATTTTGATATTTCCTAAATGAGGGTATTTTAATCTACCTTCTGTGAAATTTTGAGCGTCAGAAAACATGTATAAATATGTTTTTTCTTCAAATGAAAATGACCATATTGCAGCGCTTAAATGGACGCTGATCTTTAAAGCGACCCGTTTTCTCTGTAACTTTAAAACTGTTTCAGCCATCTTCCAAATGTTTGGCACTCATTTTGAGACGGTTTTCTAAGTCCAAATTTGACAAATTATATACCATTTTAAAGGTAATGACTTCTACTTTATTGTCATGTGAAAATCAGCAAAATCATTTTTCCCGACTTATTGGTCGTTTTGTGGTGTAAGGTCACATATTATACTTTTGGGGGAGATACTGAACGAAACGAGCGTCAAATTTGTAAGAGCATACTATTGTTCAGAAACGGCAGACATATAAATAAATGTAACCATTTATAATAAATGTGGGGCCCCACACTTATTCAATAATTTTGAACCAACCGTTAAAAACATTTGTTTACATGCTCCCTCTTTTTACAAACATTCAAAATTGTGTTTTGATAGCTGCTGATTATCTCTCTATATATATTTTTACAAGCCATCAAATGCCCAATATTTTATTTAAAATAGTTGAAACCAATTAGTTTTTAGAAAGCGCCCTCTTGCGTTTGAACGGCCCGTTTTAATGATAATTAGTGTTTTATTTAGTCGTTTGTAATTTTGTATTCCTTTCGAGCATTTGTTTGTAATGTACAAAGGCATTAAATCCACATTGCTGTTCTCTACCCAGGTGTATAAATGGGTACCTGGTCTGTTGAAAATTAGCCTGGTGCGCCATAGGGCTGCCCGCCGCTAGTATGCTCCCCGGGGAGTTGAGAATGTGTACAATATAAGTGTGCGGGTCTGAACTGTACCATATGACAAGGGGTAAGAATGCCCTTATAGGCTGTTCTGCAATAGGCGCTATATAAGTGCTCTATATTATTATTACTTTTATTATTACAGTCAAACCTGTCTATAGCGGCCACTCAAGGGACCGGCGAAAAGCGGTCGCTATGGACAGGTGGTCGCATTAGGCAGGTAGGCCGCCATTTTGAATAATTTGCTGGTCGCATACTATCATGCCCATATGCACATGTGTAATTAAATGGCATCGGTACACGCTCGTGTTAGTAGTTTATTCAAGTGTTTGTTGCATGCAAATCCAAAACAAAAATTGAAACGATACATGAACTGGGATTACATTTCAAATGATAGTACATGTTTGTACATGTACGATTATCTTTGTACTAAACGATAAACTATAGAGAGATTCACCTGCACTTTAAAATGCTCATAAAGAGTTTTCTATAGCATTATGAAGTCAAGATGCATCGTTTGGTTGTAACACGGATTTTCATTGAGCATAATTAGAAACATGGGGAAACGCCACGCCTAGGCTATTACATTACTTTTGTCAAATGTCAAATTCTGTTGTGATGTTGAGTGAAGTGTCTTTGTGTGACGCATTCCAGGATCAGCATCAGGTACTGAAGTGAAGGGAACGAATAATCTTTGTTTATGAGTCTGAAGCACTTGGTGTCGATTAGGCCTTTTTAATGAATTCTTTTATGCATTGACATGCTCAGAATTAAAGAAACCAAAGGCAAACTTCTTGGTGCCTTTGTCGCTCAAGCGCTATTTTTGGTCGCTATACACAGGTTTAAACGTGCGTCGGGACCCAAATTTGGTGGTCGCTGGTCGCGTTAGGCAGGTGGTCGCATTACGCAGGTAGCTTAACACATGATTTTTCACGGGGGGACCAGAGAGTGGTCGTTATGAGCAGGTGGTCGCATTAGCAGGTTTGACTGTATTAGTATTATTAGTATTATTATTATTATTATTATTATTATGTAAAGGTGCAGGTTTTGGTTACTAAAATTAAGTTTGACCAAACCTGTACTCTCTTTACTAAATTTCCATTTAAGTACAGTGATATCCGACCTTTCTGAGCGGCCACCTGATTACACTGTATAAACCAACGTGCCTATTGCGAACACCGAAGGTTCTCATGCTGTGAATATCAGTGTCATGTGTATTTAGAAGTCACCTGTATACAGCGACAATTGTATGTGATTCTTTTCGGTAGTCAGTATGCACTGGATCCTTCGAATGTCAATGGGGTGTTATGCCGATAATTACTTCGAATTATTTCGTCATACAATAGATATGTTATTACTAAATGTCATGGCAATACAATAGTTGCATGTTATTATACAAATACACTTCCCTTTGTAATAATATTTGATGAAATGTATAGTATAGACCTCACGAGATGCACCACTTCACCTCATCCGGTAGCCTAACTATCATCAAGCTGTTAGGTGGTCAGTGACTTGGCGACCAGCTTCCTCCACCCTTTCACTTGTCTTCACCATGTTCACAGCAGGGGCATCGATCACGGGGGGGGGGGGGGGGGGATGGGGGGGATATATCCCCCCCCCCCCCCATATTTCAGGTGGGGGATGGCCTGCATTATTCCCCCCCCCCCCCCCCCCCCCCCCCCATTGTTTTACATTTACAAACCCCATATTTACAAACCCCATATCTGTGTCACATATTTTACGAAATTTACACTGGTTGCCTATTAAAGGGACCACCAGGCAAAGGACAACACATTATTATATGTTTTGGTACCGTTTTGTGATATCAAATAGATACCCAACATTTTGCAAAGGGTTGTGTAATTCATAAACAAAGCAATTAATTTCCACCACTTACGGGACCACTGCTATTTCCTGGTTCCATACGGGCCAAGTATTTGCGAGTGCGCCAATGCTTTCACGCGTACGTCAATAGATTCCCGGATGATTCGTTCGCTCTGCACAGTGCGCTCTGGCTCTGCACGCATATAGTCTACGCAATTCAGACCGCATGAACGCATGGTTGAGAATGGTGATGCGTTTTCCAATTATATATTTTTGTCTGAAAACATATTTTTGTGAACTTGTTGAACGAATGGAATACTAAAGATGGTACCTTTCTATAATAAGAATATTATTTTTGTGTGGTGGTACCCTTTAAGTCTCGTATTTCATTTAAAATGTTGTTGTTGGCATATGAATGCTTTTATATGAATGCCATTTTATTTAAAAGAATTGTTATCATTGCACACACCACTAAGAAATCTTCGTTCAAATAAGAAAAAAATATTTGTTATTCTACTAGTTTACACTAAATCATATGGTGAACGCAGCTTTGCTCACACTGTCTCAACCCTATCGAATAATCTCCCGGAACATTTGAAAATTATTGATACTATTGATAAGTTTAAGATTGCTTTAAAGACATACTTATTTAATACTTAATGCATTTTTTCTCTCTCTATTGAAACCCAGATGATATCTTTCTTTGTGTATTTCCTTTCTCTTCAGCGCATAGGGACATGTTTAAAAACTATGTCTTATGCACTATATAAAAATTGTTAATTATTATTATAATAACATTACAATTAAAGGGGACCACCAGGCAAAGGACAACACATTATTATATGTTTTGGTACCGTTTTGTGATATCAAATAGATACCCAACATTTTGCAAAGGGTTGTGTAATTCATAAACAAAGCAATTAATTTCCACCACTTACGGAACCACGGCTAGCTCGTGGTTCCACGCGGGCCAGGCATTTGCGAGTGCGCCAATGCAATTCACGCGTACGTCAATAGAATCCCGGATGATTCGTTCGTTCTGCACAGAGCGCCGCTGGCTCTGCTCGCATAATAGTCTGCGCATTCAGACCGCATGACCGCATGGCTGAGAATGGTAATGCGTTTTCCAATTATATATTTTTTTCTGAAAACATATTTTTGTGAACTTATTGAAGGAATGGAATACTAAAGATGTTACCTTTCTATAAAAAGATTATTATTTTTGGGTGGTGGTACCCTTTAAGAGGCATTGCCCCCTCTCATGAATGGGACTATAGTCGTCTTTAAACCACTTTTTGATAATGCTTAAAGATAATGGTGAGTATTGGTCAAACTTAACTTTAGTAACCAAAACCTGCACGATTACGGTACAAACTCATAGCTATTACTTCACCATGCTCGAAAAGTATGCACAATTACAAACGACAAAGTAAAACCTATGTTATCATTCAAAATAGCCGTTACAACTCAAGTGTCAAATTAACTATAGCGCGAAGCGATAGCGTTCTAGGTCCTAATACGGGACTGCAGTGCGCGGTACGGTAATAAATGTATAGTATAGTACCGTGCATATTCATGTGTAACCGCAATCCCCGTTCGTTCGTCTTTCTAACACACGGATAGAAGTCCATGAGGCACATAATATCACTGATTTTTTTGCGGAATGGAGGGGAAAATCATAATTTTAATCCACCCTATAGTTGGATCACATATTGGAGAGTGAATTGGTGGTAAGTACCGTATCATATGTATAGTTTTAAGCACAATTAGCGTGCACAAACATATCTATTTTCAGTCCTGTATTAGGAGCACCTAGAACGTTAGGGCCTCGCGCTAGCGTTCTCTAAAAAGTGATACCCGGGCGTCAATCCTTATATATCATATTTTGAAAGCAAATTTCACAACAATGAAAGCATTTGAAAGGGAATTATTATTATTTCCCATGTTTTTTTCGATGATCTTTCATTTGGAATTGAAACCAACCAAATCCGTTACAATTAATTTTGGGGAGGCACTTTGGAAATTACCAATACTCACCATTACCTTTAACTGCCCAAATCCAAAATCTTCCGGGGCTGCGCCCCTGGAACCCCGATTAAGTTTATTGACCCAGTACCAGCCCTGTAGTGGCGGATCTACGGGGGAAGGGGGGCGGCTTAGGGGCTTTAAACACCCCCCCCCCCCCCACACTTGGGCTGCCAAGTGAAAATGTATCAGCGAAAAAAGTAAAAAGGTGAATAAAAAAATCACTTACGGGAGTTCAAATTAGCAACAGCAAAAAAGAGAAGACAAAAAAATTACTTATGGGGGTTCAAAATGGCCCAAAAAATCGCCGCTTCGCGGCTCGTGGACGATGCTCCGCATTGTCATTGGGTAAACACCCCCCTTATCAGAAAGCTATATCCGCCCCTGCCCTGTACTCGTTAAATAGTTTTATTCAGGACTTCTCTCTTGGCAAACTTCAGTCGATCCTGGCCCACTGTGCGTTTGGGCTTCGCTCACTAAAGTTGAGCTAAATATTAAATAGTTAATTGTATTTTAGGATATTACAAATCGGAAAGCTTCCGGGGGCTTCGCCCCCTGGACCCCAAATAAGCTTTCCAATGTGGGTATCCCTCTACTTATTCCATTCAGGGCTCCATTAGGATGATTGCAATCGACAGTATTTATCTATCAGACTAAAATTCATCCATACTTGGACAGTGCCCAAAATCTCTAAACGGCTAAATCAAAAGCCAATTAAAGGGGTAGTTTAGTTTTGGTAGAGAGGGCGCTGCACATAACAATTTTTGTGTGAGTTAATGAAAAACTGAGTGTCGAATTTGAGAGAACATGCAATTTTAATGGCAGAATAAATTTTATTTGGTCAAAATCGACCCAGAAACGGCTGAAATATCAATAAATATATCTGATCTTATAATTATTTGGGGCCCAAATAATTAGATGATTTTGTTTGTATTTAAAAAATGCTTGCACTTTTTCAAAAAAATTCAAAAGCGTTTTTTAAATAAACGTTGATGATCTCTCTATTTAATCATTATTTCAATAAAACATCACATGCATACTTTTGTATGAAAAATGGTGGAAACCAATGCCTTTTTAGAAAGCACCTTCTTGTGTTTTAATGGCTCTTTTTGAATGATAACAGGCTTTTTACTTAGTAGTTTGTAATTTTGTATACCTTTCGAGCATGGTATAGAGTTATAACTATTAGTTTATAATGTTACGGTCCAGGTTTGGTTACTAAAGTTCAGCCTTACCAAAACTGTACTACCCCTTTAACTAAAGAAAAGTTAACTCTATATTTACATATAGACAAGTATTTATATCTAGATATTGCTAGCAATGGCGAGAAGAAATGGACGCCCTTGGTTCACAACGTCATCCAGCCTTTATCAAAGGCGTACCCACGATGCCAGGGGGCGGGGGGGGGGGGGGGGGGGGACAACATATGACTGTTTTCGGGGGTTTGAACACCCCCTCCCTTTCAACTTGGAGCTGGTCTCTAGACCGCATTTTAATGGTGTCGAGCAGCATTTGCATTTCATTAAAAACAACTATTTATGATTGAAGTGTTCGGATTGTTCAAATCTTTACTAGAATGGTATAATGTGTACTGAGTTTAGTAGAATGGATTTCTGAATATTGGCTATCAATTTTGCTCTCCAATCGTCTATATAATTAATCGATGTAACGTGAAATGTGATTATATTAGTCAGTTGACATAACATATCACAAATAGAAACATTTGCACATGTCAACAGAGTTAATAGATCTGGTCATGCCCATCCTTGATTGCTGCACTATATGTGTAACTTTAAACTGTTTGTGATTGGCATACATTGTTTTCTTATTATCTCCAGTCTACACCAAGTTATCGCTCACACCAAGTCTAGGACAATACTCACCATGGCAACGGCCGCAGGAACATCTCCTACCGAGTAAGTCATACTATCATAGCCCTGCATATATAGACAAGCGCAGGGGCTACACATTGGGCCGTATGCATAAAACGTAGCAATTGCTTATAAGCAATTGCTTCAAGCACAAGCAAGAGCTTGTCAAGCAAAAGATCAAGTTCAAGCAATTGCTTAATTTCGTATGCATAAGCTTTTGCTTGTGCTGAAACCTTTTGCTTACACTGCCTAAGCAATTGCTTACGTGTTGAACAAAGCATCGTTACGGTTGTGCGAACATCGCACTGCATGACACCAAAGGGGATTCGTAGTGTATGCAAACGTCGTGTAGTCCCTTGCATAGCAGCTTTCCCTGGTCGTGCCCGACCTGGCAACAGTATTTTTCTTACGCAAATTTTTTCAAATCATGAACAAAATTGCCTACATGGATATAAATGTCTAAAATAACAGCCATTTGATTAAATATGTAATCACAACATAACATCTGGAACCAGGAGTTCTAAATCATCCTGAAACGGTATGAAAACTCGATTCTAAAACGCGAATGTCCTTAGTAAGCAAGAGCTCAAGCTGGTCTGGAGGTGCTTGAAAAAACGCAAGCAATTGCTTATCAAGACAAGTAAAAGGTTCGTTTTATGCATATGGTTTTAAGCAATTGCTTGTTTGGTTAGCAATTGCTTACGAGCAGTAAGCAATTGCTTGTGCTTGTAAGCAAAAGCTTTTGCTTGCAAGCAATTGCTTGTTTGTGTGCATACCGATTCAAGCAAAAGGCTAGCACAAGCAATTGCTTGTTTTTATGCATACGGCCCATTAACCTGACAGGAGTGAAGGGTTTTCAATGTGGGCCAGCTTGGGCAAATGATTCATGGAGTTATTTCGCCTGTATTATCACACAAGAGGGCTCCAGTGGTAGCAGGAATTACCCAAGGGGAGTGGGGGTGGGGGAGGGGGGGGGGGGGGGGACCTTGCCAACTTACCCTTTTATCTATCATGCAGAATGGAAGCACAAGCCTCTGCCTACTCAGTTAGCAACATATTATAGAGATAGTAATGATCGAGTGAACATGGTGGAATGCCCACCACGCTCTACCACGAAATGCAGTAAATAAGTGTGTGTTGTATAGCATATTGGTCTATCATTTACTTCATTTACCATTTCCGAATACGCAAAGAGTAACATTATAGTATAGCCATGTTTTAAATATGCTTACATACAAATGACCGACCTGGTCGCCAGACACGCTACCGACACCACCCTTGCGGACGCGAGTTACAGCGATCTGGTGCGCCCATTAGTGCCCACTTGGCGACTTAACCACAGATCTCAGGGGATCGCTCCTATTCGGGCAAGATCGCTCTAGATCGCTATGCCCAGATCGGTAAGTGGGCACTAGGCTCAATACCCAATCTCCGCTAATACATATTATGACGATACAGGCCAAACAAAACCAAAAACCCGACCAAGTACATATTTACTCCTTGTAAAGCGTAGTGCTCATGTACCAATCTCGGCCTAGCGATCTAGAGCGATCTTGCCCGAATAGGAGCGATCCTCTGAGATATGTGGTTAAGTCGCCAAGTGGACACCAGTGGGCGCACCATATCGCTGTAACTCGCGTCCGCAAGGGTGGTCTCGGTTGCGGTCGCCGGGGTTTTGACATGTTCAAAAATCTGGCGACCAGGTTGGTCTCGATCGCATTCACGGCGATCTGGTGCGATCTGGTGCGGCCATTGGTGCCCACTGTGCGACTTAACACAGATCTCAGGGGATCGCTCCTATTCGGACAAGATCGCATAGGGCTAGCGACCTTGGAATCACATCAGTTCGCAGTGAGTCATCCTGATTCCATTGTGCACGCTTTCGTTTCAATTTGGCCTCATTGGGGTCATAGCTTGGCCCCTATTTCCACCCATTGTCAAGGAAAACAATAACGAGGAATTCACGCTTGTTTGATTCTGAATTTGTTGACAAGTCATGGCTAGCCGTTTGAACATTTATTTCCTTTTCTTGATATCAAGAGTTACCATTGCTTAACAACAGCAACTCATTAATTCATATCAACAATTCATTTCTTGATATCAAGAGAAGAATTCTTGATTCTTGCAGGGCACCTTTGTAGAGCAGTTTCGAATAACTGAACATTGAATTCTTGATATCAAGAAACCACTTTCTGTTGCTAACCAATGGCAATTCCTGATTTCAAAAATTAAACTCCTGGCATCAAGAAATCGAATTCTTGATATCAAGAAATCGAACTCTGGATATCAAGAAATCGAGCTCTGGATAATTTTTATGAAGAAATCGAACTCTGGATATCATTAATTTATTTCTTGATATCAAGATATTTAATTATTGATATTTGAAAACAGAATTCCTGATATCAAGGATTGAATTCCTGATGTCAGGAAATATGAACAATTGCCCAAATGGATTTTGTTGTGCGATCCCGCCCGACATGCGATCAAGAACGAAATGTTTTGAACATGTCCAAAACATTGCGACCGTAACCGACACCACCCCTGCGGACGCGAGTTACAGCGATCTGGTGTGGCCATTGGTGCCCACTTTGCGACTTAACCACAGATCTCAGGGGATCGCTCCTATTCGGGCAAGATCGCTAGGCGCAGATCGCAAAGTGGGCACTGGGTTTATTAAAATAACTCGCAAAGCGCGTTATGATGTCAAGACAAGCAAGAGCGAACAATACCTGGCTGTAATTCTCAACCATGCACGCATGCGTGGAAATATTGACAATAGGAAGTCGCCGTGAGATCGCATAGTGGGCAACAAAAAGATCGGGTTGACTCGCGGCGAACTGGTGCGATTCACACCGAACCGAGATCGCTAGCAACTCGGGCTAGATCGCAAGCGCAGATCGCGTAATGGGCACTGGGCTTTAGAGAGGATCAGTGTGGTTTAAATGCCTTGATGAAGGACATAACATGCGGGGCCTTGATTGCATTCGAACTTGGCTCTTGGCAATTGATGGCTGCCATGCAAACATAAAATGTCACGTGACATCGTATCGGTAGGTCCGCAAATCTGGTTTGAAAAGATGCGCACAATTTTAAATACACGTATATTGGGTATACGGTGATGTGCCGCTGGGAAGGGTGTCTTTTTTCAACAAAAAAAACTTAGACATGAGTCCCCTTTTCATACAAAACATCCTTAGACATGTGTCCCTTTCTTTCATTTCCTATCTTGTATCCGGGATTTTGGGATTTGCCGACGCGAAATTTCAAAAAATGTTCAAGCTCGCTATGCTCGCTAAAATAAACCACAAAATTTGAGGGAAATACACAGCGAACATGCGACGCCGGCGAAAAAAATTCCTTAGACATGGGTACATATTTACAGAAAAAGGACCGTGTCTCAGCCGCACTCCCCCGTCCGACTATAATCTGAGTAACCCTCCCACCCCCCACCCCCCGTCCGTGAAGTCACGGAGGGGTGTTGCTCCATCTTCACGCGCTGCAGAGGAATTTGAAAAATCGCGTTAGTGGAGTGTGAAATACAGTGTCAAATTTGGAAGGGCGTACACTTTTATTGACCAAATAAACATCTAATGGGTTCAGAAACAGCTTCAGTCTCAATAAATATATCCGCTCGGAATAATTTGTAGTAACAAAAATTAGATATTAGTGTATTTGTATAATTATAACAAAGACAAAATGGCGAGTTGCTCGTATTTGGCGGAAAACGTGTTAAAGGGATAGTTGAGTTTTGGTATTATTGTAGAAACCAAAACCTGCACCATTACGTTACAAACGAACAGTTATAACTCCGCCATGCTGAAAATCTTTTGTACATTTTTGAAAAGAGAAAGTATTTTGAAAATATTTGTAACGGCTGGTTAAAAATTTTATAATAATGTTGGGCCCCCATATTTGTTACAAATGGTTATGTTTATGGCTATTTCACCCATTTCTGAACCGATTTTAATTGAATACGGTTTATTCTGTCATTAAAATATCATGCTCTTTCAAATTTGACACTAGGTTTTTCATCATCTCAGACAAAATTATTGTGTGTAGCGTCCTCTATACCAAAACTCAACTATACATGAAGAAGCACATCTCACGTATTTCTTGACATATTTTAATCTTGTTTTCACCAAGTATGCGTCTTATTCTGCTTATTTCGAGAGCCAATGACTAAATCGGGCCCGGAATTATACTTTTATATGTTTGAAACAGAATTTTACCTCAAGGGCTATGCATTGTTTTTCACCATGGTGGCATTTAGCTTGGCAGAGCTGATCTAAACTTGTTGTTTACCCTTGTTGTTTATCACGTGTATTTATTCGCTCATCACAGGGCTTCAGCATCTACAGAGATCCTTTCCGACAAGGTCATCCTGAACCTAGCCAGTCAAGTACCTCATGACAAGCTTCATATTCTAGGCGTCGCACTCGGGTTTACCTACACGGAGGTCAACAACGCGTTGGACAAACATATAAAGGACACCACCAAGGCAGCGACGGAGGTTCTCATGGCGTGGAAGACGAAGCATGGCACTGGACCTGAGCAGGCACGGGAACTTCGGAGTATCTTGGCCAGAACGGGATTGGATAATCTGACTGAGAGCCTTGCTACCATTTCTCTTCAAGGTATTATAAATATTATGTACATTTGCAGAATGCCTTAGCCATCTTCGATGACTAGGTGCGGGGGTAAACAACGTTACATAATGCATGGTCGCACCCATCTTATGTGTGTATATCCATCAATGTAATGCCTTTTTTAGTCCAATATCATTTGTCGTATAAAATACTAATCTCGTGATCTCTAAATAAACTCAACAACTGCATACCTAATACTAGACTAGGATATTAATAGCATAATTTATATTCAACTAATATGGATCTAGTATGGCGCCGATCTGTGATAGTGTGGTAAATAGAATGATTGTCAAGTAATTTAAAATCCAGTCCAATGAAGCGTTATTATTGGAATGCATTCATCATTTTCAATCTACTATAGCAGTTTGATGTTTTTTGTGGGTGCGTTAAATGTAAAAAAATATATAATTGTATTACACAACACATACAAAACTGTCATATAAATCGTTCAAACTCAACGTACACGTTCAAGCTTTAACAATTGCTCGTTTATTTAAAGAAAATACAGTGTATGCAACATGTCTGGACAAATTCAACAGTATTGTACCGTGGCCATTGCTGGCATATGAGAGAGGCATATCTTACTGATCTAGAATCCCTCCCCACCCATTGGGAAGCAATAAATAACACATAGGACTAAACAACACATTGACAGGGGCCCGTTGAAAAAAAAGCTTCGCTATCGATTGTTTAATTTCAATTAATTGAAATTCATTGCAACCCTTTCTGTAATTGGGCAACACTAATAAGTGTAAACTACAACAAAGACAATATTGTTTTGCAGATTCTTTGCGATTAACAGGGCATTTCGACTTTTGCATTGTTGTGTCAGGAATCAAGTCTGGGGGAGCCACACGAGGACTCGACATGGAAACCTGCAGGAAAGTTCTCATCGACCAGTACAAGAATAAGAAAATCCAGCTGAAGCCGTGGGACAAGCGTGCTTCCACTACCTTTGAAGACCAGCATACTACAATAACACTGCACACTATGGACATAGGGTCGCGAGGTATCGAGAGGTAACCAACGAAATTACACATAAAAGACTCGATAAATGGCATCTTTAAAACAAAAGTCAACGGTGAGCTGCCATGCCGTATACTCCTCGTTGGTCCGGCTGGTTACGGTAAAACCACAACAGTTGACAAACTGTCACACGACTGGTCTCTCGGGGCACCGGACTCTCCCCTCCGTGACGTCTCTCTCCTGTTTGCCTTGAAGTGTAGACAAATGGACAGGAACACGTCACTTGGACAAGCTATCAAATCACAACTTCTAAGATTTCTTCCAAAGCATGCCAATGTCACTCCAAATGATATTGAGCACCTGATAGAGGAGAATGCAGACAAGTGTCTTGTTCTTGTTGACGGATATGACGAGTTCAATGGAAGTATCTTGATTGATATTAACTCCAGCCTAGTTCAGCTGATCCGGGGTGATTGTTTAGCGGAGTGCCGAGTCCTCGTTACAAGTCGTCCCAATAGGAAGGAAGACTTCCATCATACCGATATTCCCAAGAGCTTCGCTGTGATGGAGATTGAAGGATTTTCCCCGGAAGACTCAGATAACTACATCAAACGTTTCTTTCATCCCGATCAGTCCAAGGCAGATGATCTAAAAGAGCATATAACACATTGCAACATCGCATTCTTGATTAAGATTCCTTTCTTTTGCATGGTCATATGTACTTTGTGGCAAACTGGTTTTCTTAATAAGGGGACCCTTACACTAACAACCGTTATGAAGGGTTTGATTAAATACCTTTGTCACCATGCTCTATAGCTAAAAAAGCTCCATCTGACCAAGTAGAAACAAAAAGTTTTGAAGCAAACTGTCAGAATTCACTGCATGAACTAGGGAAAGTTGCACTGAGATGCCTGGACATTGACTGTCGAAAGATAATTTTTAGTACAAATGAATTTGAAGGTTGTCAAACAGAAATGAAATTCGCGATTGATTTAGGAGTTTTGATTAAAAATACGGCAGTAAATGAATCAGTCGAAACTCCTGATTTATTACAATCTTCGATCGAATTTATGCACAAATTATTGCAAGAATATTGTGCGGGGATTTATTTCGGTAAATTAGCTCAGGAAAATCAAATCGCAACACTGAACTCATCTGGAAGTAGAGATACGGTTCTGCAGGTTGAAAACGTAATGCGATTTGCTGTCGGCTCGTCAGGTCATGCTGTACTTCCCATAATGCAACACATTATATCGCTGGACTGGCAACATGTCGAATACAAATTTAATCAACATGCTGTATGGAATGACCACCGTCTTCTTCTGGACTTCTTGAGTGAATTACCTTCTGTCAACCAAGAACATGCCCCTGACGTAGGAGGATTAGCCGGGATACTACATTCATATTTCACCGACACCGGCCTTGAAGTTGGAAAAGCCCATTCCAACACGATTAGAGGACTGGAAAGACTACCAAAGAACCTAAAGCAAGAAGTGAGCATATAACTCGCATTTATATTAATCGTGAGAAAGAAGGATAACAATTAGTGTCATATTAAAATCAATTGAGATAAAAAATAATGATTTCACATTTGTTACAATTGTGAATTGCAATTGCTGCGGGGCACATAGGCGTCAATGGAGGATCCCCCCCCCCCCCCCCCCCCCCCCCCCCCCACCTCCCCCAACAAAAACAAACACAAACACATGAAACTACACATTTACAGGACAAAGAAACTCGAGCAAAATGTGGCTTTCATAGACTTAACGAGATTAGAAGGAATAATCTCTGAAATGTATAGCATTATCGGTCAACAAACAAAAAAACTATGGCTCTTTGAAGATGTCCATTTATTCCTATGGGGAACTCAAATTGGCAACGCACTCGGATAAGTGTATGGACTACTCCCCATATGTTTTGTACACAAATGTTACAATGTTTACAGTTTTCTTCATAATCACACTTTTCCATTGCCCCAACTGTATGTATAAATGCATTCTACAGAACATGTGCTGAACTCAAACGAAGGGTAAACATACCTTTTAAGAAAATTAAAGACATCCATGTAAAGTGTCTAACTCCACGAAAATTACTTGGAGCTTCCTCAGTTCTCTTCTGCCGTATTGTTTAGCTTATAGTAAGAGAATGATAAAGTAGGGTTAGATTTTTCCAAATGTCCCTTCAGTATGAAGATAATTATCATTGAAAATCATTATTTCAAAAGCGTTAGCTAACGCTTTTGGATAAACGTACAACTGTCGTAGTTGAACGAGCCCGGCCGTGGCCGTTGGCGCGCCGCGCGATAACGAAATCTAGCCTGCGGAGTAGTCGAATCCTTCGGCAGCACGACGGCAACGACCCGTCGCGACGGGTCGTTAGGCTGAGCGCGCGCACATTATGTACCGTCTGCATTATACACGTGTGCGGAATTCGTCAAACGGACGATTATTACTGCAACAAATGTAAGGCAGGCCATCAGTATTCGGTGATAAAATATTAACTCAATATTCGTTGTTTTCACTAGGTAACAAGGGGACGTTTTCTTTCAAACTTTCACAAATCTTCTAATTGTATTTTACAATGATATTGATATAGGATTGAAGTCTCAAATGTCATTTTGTGCAATATCTGACACTTTACACGGATCACTTTAAGCAAAATTTAAATTTTGTGTACAAAATGGATGGGGAGTAGTGCCAGAGTGCGTTGCCAATTTGAGTCACTCGAATAAATAAAGGGTTATTTTCAAAGAGCCATATTTTAATTTTTTTCTATTATTTTTACTATTTTAGTGTCTTATGGTGCATACATCAATTGTTCTGGATTTCATTGTCCTTTAAGAGTGGAGGTGATTATGCCCCAACATCTTGTTGTTATACCTATACAATAGGTATGTTTGATTTCATAGCTAGCACTACATACAATTGGTGATATTCACCAAAACACACACAATCTCCATCGCAATGACCACCCCTACCCCTCCCCCCTCCACACGCACAGACACACACTTTTCAAAAGTTGTTGACGGCCTTAACGGGTCACTTTATGATGTCGGGTAGATTGATGATGTGGAACAGGGTCTTATTATCAAGCACACGTTACATCCAGCCAGTCAAGGTGAGGCAGATCATCATGATCATGTACTTACTTTGACAAATTCACAAAAAATCACATGGACATGTTGTAGGTTTTGTTTTCATTCTGGTACAGTGCTGTTTTTCAACCGGTAGCAGAATAAATACATACGTTTAACATTGTCAAACGTCGCCTTAATTATGAACAAATATAAGAGTGAAATTAAAAGCGTCCGAATACAGATACTTTGACCTTTCATAGTATTCGAATCCGTATGCTTCACACACACACGATCGGGGATAAAATCTGGCATCAATATAATTTCTCTTTTCACTAGGTACATAATTGTTGTTCTTTTTCTATTAAAACGTCACATAGCATGGTAAGAACATTATACTAATAATGTTATATGAATCATGTCTCATTTTTGGACAAATATTATCAAGTTAATGGATCATTATAACAGCTTATTACTCGAAAGCGATGAAAGCGATGAATAATTTTCGCGTGATGAGTTCTCATGAATGATATTAAAACAATGGTTTGGATAGTACGTTAGCAATATGAATAACAATATGTGTATGTTTTATTTGTTAAAACAAGACTCAAACCTTATTTGTCGTATGTTAATCAAGTGAGAAAGTATAAAATACCGTTTGGTTTAGAGGGCGTTTCAGTAACATTTTGTTATGAGGTAACGAAAACCAGAAGTACATGTTCATGAAGCACATAATTATAAATACATAATAAATGATTAAAATCGGTTCGGAAAAGGTGAAGTATCCATACATAGTTACGTTTTTAATAAAATGCGGGGCCAATATTAGGTCGATAATGTAATCAAAACATATCCTTTACATTTTTAAAAGAGTACCAAAGTGGCTTCAAAATAATTATCATCATAACACTATTGAATAATGTTTTTAACCAACAATCTCACTTCAATTCTGTGGTTGAAATTTTCAAAAGAGTAATAGGCTCCTTATTTTGTTACCGGCCGCTTTTTGTTTAAAATTAAAAAAAATAACCTGTAACCATTGAAACGATTTTTTTTTACAATTGAAGCTTCAATAAATGAAGACTATTCAGCCGTTTAGTTTTAGTTACTACACCTAAGTTTGTCCCGTATGTGGTGTTTCACTGAACACTAAATTTGATTTTAGGATCGGTTTTTAGCTTTTTAGTGAAACAGCCCCTGAACATTACTATCCCTCATAACACAATCAAACGTCGACTTCGTGTGGAAAATAACAAGGGCTCCTCTAAAATTTCACGGACACAAATAAGTTATCAATATCTGCTGTTTTTATTAGCGGATATTATTTTTATCTTGTATAATTTTGACACAGAGCAATTATCGCTATTGTGTACTTTGTTTCCGGAATATGTGGATTATCAAGAAGAAGACGAACGCGAGCACTATCACAATATTCGGGTGGAAGTTTGCAGTTTGTTTTCAGGACATCATTATAACGATTATCATAGAGGAAAATTTAGTAATCTGACTATGACATATATTACTTTACCATCTGTTTTTCTTTTGTTTTGTTTTGTTTTTGTTGGGGGGGGGGGGGGCTTTGTGAAAGTCATGTATTACTTTTCCGAATATTTGTCTCTACATCTAAATATGACTTTGTCTATTATGAAATGTCATTTTTATCATGATAATACACCATGAGCATGAAAAGGGGAACCACCAGGGAAAGAACAACACATAATTGTATGTTTTAGTACCGTTTGTGGTATCAAATAGATACACAACATTTTGCAAAGGGTTTTGGTAATTCATAACCACCACTTATACAGAACCATTATTATGTCATGGTTCCATACGCGCCAAACATTTGCAAGTGCGCCAGTTCTATTCACATGTACGTTTGGAGACAATACAATCATAGACGATTCGTTCGCTCTGGACAAAAGTAGTCTTCATAAATGCAGACCAATGAACGCATGCTTTATAATGGTGATGCGTTTTCCAATTATATATTTGTTTCTGGAAACAAATTTTTCGAAACTTTTTGATTGAATGGACTACTAAAGATGTAAGGGTTATTAGGGTTAAACACAGGTTTGTTTGTATCGGCTGGCGCCCCCTAACCTTCTTACCCTGTACATATAATAGTCACATTTGCATAATCCTGAAATGGCATACTTCAATGAGTTATTTTATGGCAAAATGCTGTGAAAATTACGACAATTGCACCACAACTAAATTGTCGACAAACAAATTTCCGCCCGTCATTATTATCATGACAACATCTTGTCCGACCAAATATCCGCTTATAATTGCCAATTAATCATGAATGTGACTGCAGGGGCAAACTTACGGGTTTGAAACTGCCACACATTGTCTGTCCAAAAGTAATGATTGCAGAAAAAGACAATATGGATTCGGCAAAATCATGTACAGACATAGCTGAGTTTTGGTTTAGAGTGTGCTTTGAGAAATATTTAATATATGAGGTAATACAAACTAAGTAAAATACTTTAAAGAGCATGTGATTTTAAAGATGAAACGAACCTTATTGCATCAAAATAAGTTGGAAAACAGCTGAAATATCAATAATATAATCCGATTTATTCGATGATGTTTGTTTTAACAGTTGTTGATGATCTCTCTAATGAATGATTATTTTAACAAAACATCGCATTCACATTTTAAACAAATTTAAACAAACTGTTGAAACCAATGTGTTATTAGATGGCGCCATCTCGTGTTAACGGCTGTTTTTGTAATGTTTACTTGTATTTACTATTTACAGTATGTTTGATCAAAACTGTGCTATCCCTTCAACGAAAACATTTTAATAATTTCAGGCAAATGAACATGTCGTTATGTAGGTCATCTAACAAATTGAAGACACCATTTGTTTAGTTATCAGATGAAATCATATTGCTAATTCACTGAGTGACAGCATTATGATATCAGTAGGGAGTGACAAACATTATACGGTACACACAAATATATCAACAACAGCAACTACAAACAAAGCCGTGTGACAAGATTGTGAGTGAATACAAACAACATACATTTCGCTGCGGGAAGTGGTGTTGCGTCGTCGGACTGATAGTGAGCACTCTCTGTGGGTTTGCTTATAATTCTTTTTATTTTTTAATTTTTTATTTTTTTGTCGTTTTACCTAATTATTGGGAGCAATTCTCCCCGAATGATAGGTATTGTCTCCAAAGACGTATGGGATACACGATCCGGTGACAATTACACAACAACCATCAATAGACAATATGAAATGTATTCATACACATAATTATTACATAAAATGTAGCGCCCCTTGGAGTACAGAATCCACGGTACGCCACAGTGTGCATAATACATGTAATAGATGTAAATTGTAATCGATAGTGCACAGTGAATTCGCCTGCTTGTCGGGTATCCAGAAGCTACAGTCATAGAAGTACACTAACAATGCTATAAACTGGGTAACTATTCATGTACAGCGTGAGCATTCTGATTTAATGGGTTGGGGGGGGGGGGGTCTGGGTGGGGGGGGGGGGCGGGGGGCTGGGCGGGGAAAGCAATAATGAATCGGTGGGGGGGGGGAACACTTTTTTTTTTGATATCACACACTGCGAATATCAAATAATGCTCTTCTTTTTGTTCCCCTTACATGTTTTATTCCTTTACCAATTATTATTCGGGGTACATGCCCCTGTGATAATTACATTAAACAACATCTAATTGACACAGCCTTGTCATACGAACCCATCAAATTTATTTTGTATTATTTTGTTATAAATAACACATCTCATGTTTTCATGCTTACACAATTGTATGAATATAAACTATTTATAGTAAATTTTAAATAATTTTTTTATTAGTTCCACCTTTCTTGTTTTCCTCCTTTTATTCATATTTAGATAAAGAAAATCGAAATCAAATACACCAAACTAGACGAACCCCTGTCCCTGAGGTTGTGGTCGTGCCTTCAATCCTTCACTTCACTCACCAGTCTTGTCATCATTGACTCATCCCTCCCTCTCCCTCCCAGCCCGCCTCCCCTCCCGTCCGTCCGGGAACTGGATGCTTCGCGTAACACATCATATAGCTACAGCGGCCTGATCGAGTCGCAGTCTGGTTTGAACACGCTCACTGTCTGGCCCCGTGACGCAGAGCGAGACATCGACCAGATAGCGGCCGGTCTCACACGGGGTGGAGGAGGGGAGGTGACGCGCATCACGCTGAATGGTTGGGGCGAGGATCAACGCACAGTATCAGCTGCGTGCATGTCAAGGCTGAGTGAGGCGATGCGAGCCAGGACCACCAAGCTGCAGGAGATCAATCTGTTTGGGCTGATCATCCATGAGGAGTGCCTCGTCAGCTTGGTGGAGACGTGCAGGTCTATCAGCACTATGCGGAAAATAGAGTGAGTGTTCACGGTCTGTGATGCTTTGTTTTGAAAATACTGATAATGACTGCTGTGTTTATATTAATATGTTCATTTTGTTTATGTTTTTCGGATGGTATTTTGCGAAATGTTTTATTTTCATGAAATAGTATTGTCCATGTGTTTTAGATCGCAATACGATTATATTGAAAGGAGAGCGTATAATGAAGTTATACAAAACAATCCCGGGTTCAAAAAGGTGCATAGTTATTCTACTTATATCGTACAAATGTGTTCTCGTGCAATAATTTTAACCATTGTTGTCGTATCCAGAATACTTTCCCTTTAAATAGACACAACAAATACCAAACTGGATAGAAAGCAATTATAATATTCCATAATACACTTAACTATAGTTTCAGAGGTAGGATATCATATGCCGTGCATTTTGGCAAACCGAACATTTATCAATGTGATAAATCATTGTGTGTGTGTGTGTTTAATACACTTTATATGATGCAAATGGCAAGTATAGTAGCGTACGAATCGTAACGCCAATGCATCGGTAGATTTACCATCAATGGAATGCAAGCAATGTGTCTTACATGTGAACTTGACCTAGTTCTTAGTATGGTGTACAGCGAACTGTACACATTTATAAGCACACTCTGAATCGGATGTTTTGAATTAAATAATTATTTTACCAAAACAACTAACCGTGTTTACACTATTTATGCCGGCTATATTTAAACTTATAATTGTTGATACTGCTTGTATGTGCCTGTGTTTAGATTCGTTTCACGATTTACTTGTCTTGCTGTGTTGAATGTAATTTGTCAATATTACTGTATACATGTGATTTATTCGATGCGGGGCCCTTGTTAAGACAGCAATGCACTCACAAGATAGGCCTGTTTAAATATGAAACAAAAATTAAATAGACATGTGTTAGTATATGATTATGCTCTGTATCATTGTTGATAAGGGGCGTATAATATACACATTTATACAAAGATCAGATAGACATTTAATTTATTTGTTCTACTTTCAAGCATAACAAATCGATTGAATTTCAAGCACTAAACCAACTGCACATTTATTTTAAGCGTCATTCGTATTCCAACAGCACAGTCTAATAAGGACAAAACATTACATAAACAAATACCATGACTGCGTTGCATATATCTGCTTTTAAGAAAACAAATGGGAAAACCATGTGCATATGAATCTTCTCCTGAGTAAGCAATACAATTCATCAATATTGAAGTTGTATGCTAAGTTAGCATATCATGCTCTAAATTGGTTTTACGCAGAGTAGATCATGCAACATCTGATTTGTTATCGTTTTATATGTGTACATACCAACTCATTGACAAGTGGCCTACATCATGTTCATGAACTTAGAAACAACAACATTCCCTTGTATCAATTGAGCTATACTTGTGAATATTTATTCGATACAATCCTTCAAATAATACTTGATAAATGACAACCCATTTATTTATGTTCAAATGAAACAATCATAAAGTCGGTTATTGATCACGTAGAATACAGTGCGTTTATATATATGTGTATGATACTCACACAATGCGCATTGTTTGTTCATGTTACAGCATCTGGGGCTGTGGTGTAACATACAACGGCAGACTGCTCACACACCTGAGACACCTCCGTCAGCCACAGGGCGTCACTATACAGGTGATCGTTCAGGTGAGTGTTAATGCAAACTTGTATTCAGATACCGCGGCATTCCTCAATAATATGATATTTGATTTGTAATTTCATTTGTCACGTTTGAGTATTCCTTATGCAATACATTGTAACTAAATAGAATACGAAAGCACAAACATTATTATGTATCCATGTTTAGTGATCAAAGACATCATTTAGCACTATCATTGGTGCGCCATTTTACGGTGGTATTTTATTAACAATTATTTAGACAGCTTCACACATTGTGTATTGGAACCTGGTGTACAATTATCGGAATTCCAATACCTTGCAAAAGCAGGTTGAACAAATTGTGAAATGTAAATTTCGTCATTCATGAAAAGATGAACTTAAACTTATGTTGTTCGTTATAATTATATCCTTTTGTAGACATGTACTTAAAATCATGTGCTAGAAGAGATTACCCTCTGCATGATTTATTATGTACCATTTGTTTCTGAACAATTTCACAATGTACACATGCGTTTCATGTATTGCTGCTCGAACTGAATGCAAGTTTTCGTACTGCTTATTGCGTATGACTTATTGCTATAGTATAATGCTGTTGTTTTCAGTAAGACATTTATGATTAATATATTGTGGCAATCATGTGTAACTAGATATGTTTGGTACGAAATTATTTCCAAGGGTGCATATCATCGCATCTACATTACGTTATGTGTGTGTTTGTCAATGATG
The DNA here is from genome assembly GCA_037951105.1 of Echinarachnius parma. NCBI lineage: Eukaryota > Metazoa > Echinodermata > Echinoidea > Clypeasteroida > Echinarachniidae > Echinarachnius > Echinarachnius parma. The sequence continues at coordinate 35,531 of JBAMJV010008637.1, forward strand.
CTGAACATGTTAAGTAGCCTTCATGATATTGTGTAACCAGTCACGCATTTGAAAACAAACAATGGAAAAGCAAATCAAAAAAAAAAGAAAACAGTTTGTGATCTCCCTATAGTTGGCGCCCTCCCCTCCCCCCCCCCCCCCCCCCCCCCCCCCCACCCACATCACTAAGCCCACTCTACGCCACGTACTGTGTACTGTAGTAAAAGTGAGTCAGTAGTAGAAATAGTGATAATTAAGCATGTCGGTATGTATGGAACATACGAACACAAAAACAAATGTGATGTTCGAGTGATAACGAAATTGCAGACGCCCGATAATTATAAAGTAAAGTGTAACATTGATTATGTTTCTTTGTTTGTTATGAAGGAGACTGAATTTAGATGACAAATCCGGGAATTATGAAAGAGGGCATAATCTACTAACTCAATTTTCTTTGCTCAGTTATGCCAAGTATATAGCCCACTCATGGCAATAGTTTAAAATATTGTCTTATTTCCTTAGAACGCGCGTCGACTCAGAACATATGAATTCTACATCCCCTACCAATGAACCGAGCCTCACCGTGGCCTATACCAGACGCATCGTGTTATACTATAGGCAGCATCTCTCCTATCGATGTGTCCAGTGCATTATCTCATCAGCTCTACCATGTCTACGGTGGTCTCCGAAAGTCTTCAGGTAACGGGAAGAGAACACCGTACAGTTGTGCTTATGAAGTCCATGTCATGCAGTAGTGTGTCACGATGTAACTATGTTACGATTACGTTACATTACGATGTAATACTACGTATTCAATGTCATAAAAGTATCAAATGCCCAGTAGACTTGTGCATACATAAAACATGCCTTGAGATGTTTTAGCTGAAACAATTTTCTCAGGGTCGCAGCCCCTCAGGAAAAAAAAAGTACTGGTGAAATTACAGAAGGGCCGTAAATTAAAACGCTGCCTCGAAAAAACGGCATGGTACATTTGTTTGATATCCCTCATCTAAACATTTCCATTATATTTATTCAAGGAAAGAAATCATGGCAATGTACAAACATGATTGAATGTTGGTCATGCGTCATGAACTCGCATCAAAAGGATGGCGCCGTTACATTTTAGGGTTTTGTGCTACCATTTTCTTTATTATTTTCCAAACAAGAAAATCTTTATTAACAAATTTTGTATCATTTTAAAGAACTATGAAAGTGCTACCTTTATTTTGTACACTTATACCTCCTTTCAAGTGGAGATAGAGCTATTTGAAGGTTGACATGGTTGAAACAAGAGGGTGGCGCAGGAAGCGGCTCCCGTGTACATAATCTATGGGAAAATGCCTCTCAAAGCGCATTCTTTTCAAAAACGTTCATAACTTTGTCAACACTATAGATGTATAGCTACAATGTAGGTATCAAATGAAAGCCTAAACATTGAACTATAATGTTTAATCATTTAAAAGTTTTCTGATAGTTTGTTTTTAAAGTAAATCAACACAAACAAATTTGGGGGTTGCCTGTACAAACTCTATAGGGGGGGGGGGGGGGGGGCGCTTTGGGGCACAATTTGGAATGAAAAATTTGTTTGATTTGTTTGTTTTCCAACGTTAATGTCTTCACAAAAACAATGGCCCGTATTCACAAAGGAGGTTTGTACAAACCCCGGTTAAAACCGCGGTTTACATCTATGGAATGCCAATTGTAAACTGATGGAGAGAGAATGTAAATTCCTTACTTGTTAACAATGTTGATGGTACACATTCTCTCTCCATCAGTTTACAATTGGCATTCCATAGATGTAAACCGCGGTTTGAACCGGGGTTTGTACAAACCTCCTTTGTGAATACAGGCCATTACGTTTAATCGTGACATTGCATTGTGTTTCCCCTCATACGGTCTGTGATCCTGCAAGGCTTTGTTGAACTGAAATACAAAATTATTGTATTGCTTCTTGCAATATATCTTGCCACATGGTACACTACTCGCCATTTATATTGATATTTTTATGTATGTTAATATTTATACAGAGTGTCCCAGAAAAAAACGAAACCGGATTTCATGGCAGAAATTATCATAATGAGTAATTGTTTTGATAAGATATACATGTATGGAAAGCTCTGTTCCTCTTCTTTCATTTGATGTGCAACTTATGGCACATATTTCACGCTTGACTGAATTAAATCAATGGAAATTGGTGTTACCAAGTTTCCATTTGCACGCAGAAATTGCAAGTTTGGGTGAGTTTTGGGGGTGAGTTTTTAGGGGAGTAAACGTACTTCTTTTAAAAAGGACAAACACTGCGTACAAATTCATATTGTTATCTTTTATATGACACCTCATGCACAAAAAATAAACGATGTATGCCAGAGAACAAGTACAATGAAAACATGCCCGATTTCTTCCCAAATAAGTAGATAGTTGAGTAAGAAGTCGCTCAGCTTTCCGGACTTAGCAGCTGACAATGGACTTGATGCATGAGTGAATTTACACAAACATGGCGATCAGGGAAAACATGGAAAACATCCTATATCAGGAGAGTTACTCATTTGGGCTGAAATCGATCATGTTTTTATTGTACTCGTTCTCTGGTATAAATCATTAATTTGTTTAATCATGAGGTGTCATATAAAAGATGACAATATGAATTGTTATGCGCTGTTTGTCCTTTTTCAAAAATAAGTACGTTTACTACCCTAAAAGCTCACCTAAACCTGCAATTTCTGCGTGCAAATGGAATTTTGGTAACTCCAATTTACATTGTTCTAATTCAGTCATGCGTGAATTATGTGCCATAAGTTGTACATCAAATGAAGGAAGAGAAACATAGCATTTCAATCATGTATAACCTCATCGAAGAAATTATTTATTATGACAGAAATTTATGCCATGAAATCCGGTTTTGTTTTATCTGGGACACACTGTACATGTACGTATTTCCATAATTCCGTGTATTTGATTTCGAGTTTGCGTATAGACTATGTATTTGTTGTCTAAATCATTTATCATAAGGCACTAAGTCGACTATTATATTAACCACTCGTAATCATCCCCGATGTCAACCAGTATTCATGTTAACATTGCATACGAGACTCTGGAGCAACCTGTATTAAATATTATAGGGATCGGAGAATAATCTAGGGGACGGCTTAACCCAGTTAATTGAATTGCGATGTCTTACAATATATATGTGTGTTTGTATCGCATACCTGGATATTTGTACGCATTTCAATCATTCCGTGTATTTCATTATTAGTTTTCATTATTGTTTGTCTAAATGATTTACTTAGCCGTCTCTAATGTTATCCACTTGTAAACATCCCCGTTGTATTCGAGTATTCACGTTAACCTATTGCATACCAGACTCTGGTGGTCCCTGTATTAACTCCATAGAGATTGCAAACACTAGGGAACGGGTTAACGCAGTTCAGTGAATTGCGATTTCTCACAGTAGGTGTTTAGGCCTGTATATCATGCATTATGTATTTGTTGTATTTTTGTATTTATGTAAACAAATGGAGGTGATTCCGTGATTGCATAAACTATAGGGAAAGGGTTAACCCGTTTATTGTTTATTGAATTGCAAGTTCTTACAGCATATATTGATAAGCCTGTGTTGTATGTATGTATATCAGCTTGTTAGCAGCTTGTTATGTATCTATTTATTTACGCCTTTGTTTTGGTATGAATGAACTTATTTATGTTTTTGGTGTATTTGCTTATTCATCATTGTACAGATGGAATCATTCCGTGTATGTCAAAAGGTACGAAATCGACTAGAATATTACATATGGATAATATCGAATATAGTTATCCGACTCTGTTCGCATGCCTATATGAATATAAACATTTGTTTAATATTTGTTCCGATTTGTATTTTGTCTTTATATATTATATTGTTGTATTCCTAACTACGTGGCCTAAAACATGTCAGTAATGCTGTTGGCCTATATGGGTGTTTATACTAATGGTGATTTGGCATGTCCATGGTACTACGTGAATGTGTATCGGTATCATGAATTAATATTGGTTATTACACAAATCAGAAATATGCCGAACCTGATTTGTAGTGATTGTGTTTGCATTGCCGATCATAATTTTACTGAGAGTCGTATAATATAATATGCCACAACATGTAGGATTATGTTTCATTGATATTTCGCCAATGTCTCATCGCAAATGCTTGTTTGTTTTGCCCGTCAGCGGAAATAACGTCAGTGAATTTATCTGGCAGCTAAAAAGTGAGACGCTAGTTTGGTCTTATATCGTATATATCATGCGGATTAGAATGCTTGCTTTTAAATCCCATAATGTGTCCGATGCCTCTATGTAGGCATATTATGACGGGTAGGGGTTTTATTGCCGCTATATATAGGGCAGTGTTTTATGACGGGTAGGGGATATGCCGACATGATTATAAATGGTTTAAACGCCACCATCTAGGACTGTGTCGAATGCCTCTCAATCCCATAACGTGTCCCAATGCCTCTATGTAAGCATCTAGCGGGTAGGAGATATGCCTACATGACTTGTGAAGAGCTTAGTTCTAAAAAGCGCTAAGTTCATTTTCCATACAAAGTGAGCTAACGACATCAGTACTTTAATAAGCAACGTAGCTTGCTAGTAATCCAAATTTGTAGGACAAATTACACAGTCAACATGACAATAAATAACGTTTAATGTCCATAATTATTCCCGCAGGCATGTGTACAAAGTTGAGCAAATAAACATGCTTTTCTCCGAAGTTAAAACAGGTGGATTTAGCGCCTTTTGGAATCAAGCTCTTTATATAAATGGTTTGATTGCTACCATTCTAGGACCGTGTTTAGTAGGTGATATGATTTTAGACTTTGTGCAGTTTGGAGTGTGGTGATTTGATTTCCCTCTCGGACTAATTGTGAGTTCTACGCTCCTAGCCCGGTAGGTGGCGCCAAACCCACTATGCATCAATAACTTTACTGGACAAGTGATACGCAATACTCGGCTGTGATGTCGACAGATCACTCAAGTAAACTGGACACACTAATTTTGCTTTGCCGCCATCTAGCGGTCGTTTCCAAATATCATCCATCTTGTATATAACCTTGAACGCGGAAACTGGGGATTTCCCCACTGTAATAAATGTGCAATTATGAAATATTTGTAGTCCGATTAGCAATGATATGATTATGTCCAACAATGTGGTGATGCTATTCGCAAAATTCTTGATTTGGCGTGAAAATTACATTTATTTCCTAAAGGGGATTTTCAATCTTACATGATCTAATCTGCTTAGTGGTTTATGAAATACATAATAATGGCATTGTTGTAATCATCATTATACAACGTGTATGCATCATAATTGTTTATAGAGTATGTTGATGTGTTTATCTTTGTTTAGTATATGGTATAATATAGTTTTGCTTAATGATGTGATATTGGACAGTTTTTTGTATTCTCTATTCGATTTGTTTACACAACTTGTATCAGACTCTTGCATCACATATAATATGTATGTATTATCATGCATCATGTTTGTGTTATTATGTGGAAAATTTGTGGAGATGATGAGGATATTACAATATGAATTTGCAATAAATGTAAATCATAAGATACAATATGAAATATGGCTGTATTCATTTACTGTGTTGTTAATTATAATTGCTTTCAATACGGTCATGACGGCTAAGCAGGAACATAGACAAACACCCACTAATGCATATAATATATTATATACACTAAATGAATTGGATACAAAAAAGATGAGCGTTATATAATCTAAAAGTTTGTTTTTAATTTTATGAACTTGTGAATAAACGGGGAAAATATGGAAAGGAAATCGAAGAAATGCTGATGGTGTGGAGGATGTTGATGATGATGATGATGATGATGATGATGATTATTATGATGATGATAATTATGATTATGATGATGATAATAATGATGATAATTATCGTTTACTTTGTTATTAATTATAGTTGCTCACAAGACGGCTAAGCAGGAAAAACACTACAAACAACCTATAATGAAAATACAATACATACTTGGGATACAGAATAGAAAAGGGATATTGTATCAGAACGTTTGTTTGAAATTTGAACCTTTGAACAAACCAGAAAATATGCAGAGGAAATCGCTGTAATAAAGATAATAATGATGATGATGATGATGATGTTGATGATGATGATGAAAATGATGATGATGATGATGATGATGATAATGATGATAATGATAATGATGATGATGATGATGATGATAATGATACCAATACTAATATTACTAATACCAATTAGTACTAATCCAAATAATGATGATATGACAAAGGTTAAAGGGGTAGTTTAGTTTTGGTAGAGAGGGCGCTGCACATCACAATTTTTTTGTGAGGTAATGAAAAACTGAGTGTCGAATTTGAGAGAACATGCAATTTTAATGGCAGAATAAACTTTATTTGGTCAAAATCGACCCAGAAACGGCTGAAATATCAATAAATATATCTGATCTTATAATTATTTGGAGCCCAAATAATTAGATGATTTTTGGAAAAAAAAAAAAAAATGCTTGCACTTTTTCAAAAATTTTCAAAAGCGTTTTTTAAATAGTTGTTGATGATCTCGCTATTTAATCATTATATCAATAAAACATCACATGCATAATTTTGTATGAAAAATGGTTGAAACCAATGCCTTTTAAAAAAGCGCCCTCTTGTGTTTGAATGGCTCTTTTTGAATGATAACAGGCTTTTTACTTAGTCGTTTGTAATTTTGTATACCTTTCGAGCATGGTGGAGTTATAAATATTAGTTTATAATGTTACTGTGCAGGTTTTAGCAACTAAAGTTCAGCCTTACCAAAACTAAACTACCCCTTTAATAGCGCTTTTTTCTCTCCCATATTCAAACTATTCGGAAGCAGATACAACCTCGCCTTTTACACGTAAAGTTCTTAGATTCCCCCAATTCTAAATGATTTCTCACTGAAACGAGATGATGCCTTACAAAGAGAGTAGGCCTACATTATTCATCACTGTATACCGTAGAACACCATCGTCAAGCACCCCCCCCCCCCCCCCCAAGCACCTATACGCATCTTGCTTTTAAAGACGTTTCCATGAGATTCACCTCCATTATTATCCTCATGAATATTCCTCACCATTATTTGCATTCTTGATTAAAGTTTCTCGTTTGGACAGAGAGCGGGCGCTCTTTAAAAACAAGATGCATGTTGGTGCTTGGGGGTGCTTGACGATGGTGTTCTACGGTATTGGGATTGTATTGGCATGGCGTAATGACAAAATGCGCTAAATCCACTTTTTCAATTTAAAAAAAGTAGGTTTCTTTGACCAACTTTGTACAAATGCCTATAAGAAAATGGAAATAGGCTCTGTTATATATTGTGATTTTGACTTCTTTTTTTCCAGAAATGTGGATTTCAGATAGTAGTAATGTTCAGATATCATGAACGCAATTTATATGGAAAGGTGTTTTAGCGCCGTTTGGAACAAAGCTCTTTGTTTTGTATAGTGCACTGTCACTGACTGGTAGAGGTCTGGAATAGTTATAATCTGTACACATCAATCGCAATAGTAATAATTGTGTGGTGGTTCATAACCGCAGTAAATACGACAGATAATCAGACCGAGTATGTTCACTATTGAAATACTGTTTGCATGATTTCAATGCTTTTAGTATAATTGCTCACCCTAATGTCAGTCTTAAGGCGTTCTTTAGAAAAGTAATTTTGTTGAATAAAACTAAACTAAGCTCAAATTCATTGCAATCATCCATGCGACACCTTCAATAATACACAGTGACGTTACTACCATGAGGGAGGGGGAGGGGGGGGGGGGGGGGTGTAGTGCCCCCAATAATTTGTCAAAGTCAATGCAATCATAAAGACAACATCTGTGAAATATAATACATAAGGTGTGCCCTCAACCCCTGATAATTCGCCTGCCCCCCTCCCCTTACCAAACAATCAGGCAGACGACGCCATGCCCCCAATACTACATACAAGTACAACTAAACATAATCTGATAGACCATAATAGTAAGTGATTGAGAATACAAAGTGTAGGGGGATATGGCTTTGCACATCATATATGTGTCACGTGACTTCAACCACGGATTAAAGGGAACCAACACCCATAAAGAAAAAAATAACATAAACTATGTCACATGCTGGACTGCAGTATACAGCCTTGGCAACAATGATTAGACCAAGCACTTTTCGATCAATTTGTTGGAAGTTTCACGCTATTTTGTTCATTTTATAATATTTCAAAGACAAATTTGTTAAGGCCCAGTCCCATCCTGACGATTTTCACGGCGAATCGCAACGATTTGACATTCGTCGAGAAAATCGCTTAGGTCGTGTTGCATCGTGTTACATCGTATCGGTTCTTCCCCCAAGACCGTTGCGCATCGTGAAGAAAATCGTGAAAGTGGAACCAAAATCGCCGTCTTCAACTGTTCAAAACAATCGCCACGCCACGACGATTTTCACCAAAAAGCATTGTATTTACCGTTGCATATTCGTGTCAAGTCGTTCCACATCGTTGCAATTCGTTGCGACTTGTATCGCTTCTTTGTGAAGATCGCCGCTTTCCGTTTTTGAACTGACCATGGGCGTAGGGGGGGGGGGGGGGGGGCGAATTAATTGATCATCCCCCTGTTGAATGGTATCAATGACAGATCTACGCCCATGGAACTGACTCAAACAGTCCGATTGTTCATATTGTGCACTGCCCGATTGTTCGATAAAACATGTGAAGAAATCGTTGCGACATGGCGATAGTTTTGAACCGGTTCAAAACATTCGTTGTGCTAACACGATTCATGGCGTTCTTCGCGATGCGCAACGGTTCGACGAACGAATTACAACGACTCGCAACGAACTACAACGACTCGCGACGACTCAAGCGATTTTCTCCACGAATGATAATTCGTTGCGAGTCGCCGTAAAAACCGCCACTATGGGAACACAACTTTTTTTCTGCCACGATTTTTCTACCGCAATGGTTAAAGACAAAAGAAGGACGAACTGACTTGTCGAACAACGACGAAGAACGAATATTCGTCTTGAATCGCCGTACAATTATTCCCAATTCGTTGTTAAATCGTGGCTAAATCGAGTCGATTCGTTCTAGTAAATCGTTGCGAGTCGTTGCGACTAGCCGTGATGATCGTCAGTATGGGACTGGGCCTTAAATGACATACCAAAAGGGGTATGGTCAATTGTGTTGGTGATACCTGCCACATATTTTCTGCCTTCAATTTGATTACAAACATTAATGTTTAACTAATTGTATTGATTTTGTCCATTCCTTACAAGTACATTAAAGGGGTAGTACAGTTTTGGTAAGGCTGAACTTTAGTAACCAAACCTGGACAGTAACATTATAAACTAATATTTATAACTCTACCATGCTCGAAAGGTATACAAAATTACAAACGACTAAGTAAAAAGCCTGTTATCATTCAAAAAGAGCCATTAAAACACAAGAGGGCGCTTTCCAGAAAGTCATTGGTTTCAACCATTTTTCATACAAAATTATGCATGTGATGTTTTATTGAAATAATGATTAAATAGAGAGATCATCAACAACTATTTAAAAAACGCTTTTGAAAATTTTTGAAAAAGTGCAAGCATTTTTTTTTATTTTTTGAAAAAATCATCTAATCATTTGGGCCCCAAATAATTATAAGATCAGATATATTTATTGATATTTCAGCCGTTTCTGGGTCGATTTTGACCAAATAAAGTTTATTCTGCCATTAAAATTGCATTTTCTCTCAAATTCGACACTCAGTTTTTCATTACCTCACAAAAATATTGTGATGTGCAGCGCCCTCTCTACCAAAACTAAACTACCCCTTTAAAGGCATTGGTTTTATATACATTTTTAAATACAATGTGCACAGTTTGATGTTCTTTTGCTGTAAATTGTGATCATACCATAGAAAGGTCTCTCTAGTTCCTAGTGTGACTTGTATTAGCACTTTAATTCGTGGTGAGAGTTGCAAAGTGGCATAAAACGCTGTTGGGGAGCAAATAATATTTGGATGCTGACTGCCTGTGCTTTATCAATGTACCAGGATAGAGGCCATCTTCACCTGGTCTTTCATCTTTGATAAGAGCAATTGACTTTCACTTGGCAACTCAAATCAAGAATTAATTTACTCATAAACAAGCTCCACACATAATGAAAGACATTTCCCAGATATAAGCACTACTTACAGAAACAAAATCATAAAATGTCCCAGTATGCGTGAAAACGTGTGTATAAAACCCATACCTTTTTATGGTAAAAATCCACGCAATTATTCATGCAATTCATGTTTTCATCAAAATCAAGACATAACTTCTGCTGTAGGAACTTTTAATCCAATTGACTATACCCCCTTTGATATCTTATGAACTTTTGTTTCTTTAAAATGTCATAAAAGTGAAAAAATAGTGTAAACAATCTCAACAATTCAGCAAAAAGTGCTTGGTCTAATTATTATTTCCAAGGCTGTATGTTATAATCAATACCGCCAAGATCCCTCTAAAATATAAAACAATAATACATTGTACATTGAAATAATGTATAATATTGAGCTTAATATGATCAGTCATCATTTTGTTGTGCCTTACCACATTTGTATTACCTTAGTAATCGAAACACAAACACAGAGCGTTAACCTGTATTTGAAATACTATTTTTCAACTACTTTGGGAGGATTCCAGCCAAGATACATAGTGCTTACATGTTTTACGAACACCTGTGATGCAATGATTCAACCCATGCTCATTGTTACGGATAATACATAGGTATTTACTACCAGACAGGTTTAAGAGTGTGGGAATATTTCTATTCCATCCGTCATGTTCTTAGGCAATTATTATATAAAAACATTGAAGTTCAGGCCAGGGTTTGCGCTGCCTCACGCATGCATTAAAGTGAGCCATTAATTTTGTATAATTTCAACCAAACTCACTTGCAGCTTTCACACTTCTCTTGTATCTTGTTGTTTGGCGTATCATGCTCATGGTGAAATAATAATGAAATGGGTTTTGATTTGTCAAATGTCTTAATAAACATACATTTATATAAGATTAAATTTGAGAGCATGTATAAACGGTTTCCGACCGTATAGTCAAGAGTATCTGAATTCAGCGACTTCACGCGAACGATTAAGATAAAAATCAAACATGGATTGTCACTGTTTTCACTATGTTACTGTATTGCTTTGGAATGAAAAGCGCACATATCGTTATCAATAATCTGACAATGAAATTGTAATATGATTGAAGTCTCAAACATAAATTTTGTGGAAAAGTTCATGTTGATGGCAGGGGCTGATGTAGCTTTTTGCTAAGGGGGGGGGGTGACCCAATGACGATGCGGAGTATCGTCCACGAGCCGCGAAGCGGCGATTTTTTTGTTGCTATTTTGAACTGAAACATTTTCACTTGGCAGCCCAAGGGTGGTGGGGGGGGGGGGGGGTTAAACCCCCTAACCCCTCCCCCCCTCCCCCGTAGATCCGCCACTGAATGGAACACTTTAATATATTTCACTTGGCGATGGAATTATGAAAAGAAAATTAATAACACTGTGCACAGCGCTACATGCAACAGCGAGCTAGACACGACGCGATTGTATACAATGCGCAGAAGTAATGGTATGCTGGTTCATAACCGCAGTAAATAAATGAGTCAGATAATAAATTAGACCGAGGTTGCTCCCTTTTGAAATACTGTTTGCATAATTTCAATGCTTTCAGTACAATTGTTCTCCCTATTTGAGGCTGTAGGCGTTCTGTAAAAAAAAAATATTGAATTAAACTTAACTAACCTCAAATTCATTCCAACCACCCGTGCGACACCTTCAATAGTACACAGTGGCGTTGCTACCATGAGGGGGGGGGGGGGGGGGTAGTGCCCCCAATAATTTTACAAAGTCAGTGCATTCATAAAGGCAACATCTGTGAAATATAATACATAAGGTGTGCCCTCAACCCCTGAATATTCGCCTGCCCCCCCCCCCCCTTCCCGAACAATCAGGCAGACGGCGCCATGCCCCCAATACTACATTCAAGTTCAACTAAACATAACCTGATAGACCATAATATTAAGTGTTTGAGAACACACAGTGTAGGAGGATATGGCTTTGCACATCATAATGTATGTAACGTGACTTCAACTACGGATTAAAGGGAACCCATACACCCATACAGAAATTAAAAAATAACAGAAAATATGTCACATGCTGGCCTGTATTGTATGTAATAATCAATACCGTCAAGAGTATATACATATCCCTCTAAAACATGTAAAATATAACACAATAATACACGGAAATAATTTAAATATGTACAGTATGGAGCCTAATATGGTAAGTCATCATTTCGTTGCGCCTTACCACGTTTGTATTACATTGGTAATCGAAACAAAAACACAGAGCGTTAACCTGTATTTGAAATACTCTTTCGACTCCTTGGGGAGAATTCCAGCCAAGATGCATATAACTGGTGCTTACATGTGTTATGGACACCTGGGATGCAATGATTCAACCCATGTTCATTGTTACGGATAGTATATATGTATTTACTACCAGACAGGTTTAAGACTGTGGGAGTATTACCATCATTCATGTTCCTAGGCAATTATTATATAAATACATTGAAATTCAGGCCAGGGTTTGCCCTGCCTCACGCATACATTAAAGTGATCCAATAATTTCGTACAATTCAAACTCACTTGCAGCTTTCACACTTCTCTGGTATCTTGTTGTTTGGCTTATCATGCTCATGGAGAAATAATAATAAAATGGGTTTTGAATTGTCAAATGTCTTAATGATCATGAATATATATAAGATTTAATCTAAGAGCATGTATAAACGGTTTCCAGCTGTAGTGTCAAGAGTATCTGAATTCAGTGACTTCACGCGAACGATTGAGATAACATCAAACATGAATTGTCTCTGTTTTCACTAGGTTACTGTTTCATTTCGCAAAGACAAGCGCAATATCAAGAATGGTACAAAGAAATGTAATATAATCTAAGTCTCAAACGTTATTTTTGTGGAAAGAGTCATGTTAATGAAACACTTTAATATATTTCAGTTGGCGATGGAATTATGAAAAGGAAACGAATAACACTGTGCATAGCGTCTACATGCAACAGCGAGCACGGAAGGAATACGTTGTTTGCATTTCTCTTCCCCGTCCATATTTGGCAAAGTTGAACTTGGGTATAATTAACATATATACGTCACCTACCAATGACCTGCTTGGCTGCCACTTTGTATGGAACATCCCTTCGTCTGTATTTGTATGTGAACCCTTTAAAGGCCAATCAGTGTTGTGATACCATACGTTATCAATGGACCTCAGTCCAAGAAATCGTGGGTCCAGTACTCAGGGGTTAATGCTATGTTATGATGACGTATTCAGGGTGTTATCATAAGGCTCCATAAGAGTGCGGGAATCGTATTTTGATTTCAACATTTCTTTCAAAGTTTGATGCGCTGTATGCTGGATTGTCGCTCCGATTTCTGCTAAAGTTTGGGGCGTAAATCGTCCGCTTTATCTACGCACACCTGCAGGCTGCAACGGGCAGATTACAGGACCCACACTTACCGCGTTTCAAAGTTTGGATTACTTTCGAAGGTGGTTTCACCTTGTTTGGTTTATACGTCTTAATGCTCCTAAACACTTCGGAAATTGACATAATTGAACACACGACTATGACTTGGTTGATCATATATATCATCATCGTAAATATCATTTCGATACGCGACACTGTGATCACATTATTTACGTGATAACAAATACATTTTATTTGGTGGCTATCTTGGTATCAGTGGATTGTGTTGATTTGTCTCTGCTATCGTGTCCACCATTGCACAATAACACTGCTGCTGTACAGTCGATACAGTAACACAAATTCTCAGAAATTGACCATCCGACGACCTTCGAGTTTCTGCGAAACCAACATCGGTAATTATATTCATAGTTTTCCAAATTTTAGTGTTGTTTTGCTTCCAATGCTAATTTCGACAAAGTTTGATAAGACGTGTTATATGTTTTATAATTTATATTGATAATTGATTCTGGTGGGGCTGTATTTTGTACGTACGTATTCAAAATTTTAAAAAAATATTCCAAACTAAAACTATGTTGTTAAATAACAGTAGTGAGACATTTTTGAAATAAACCATCGCATATGTTTTATTTAGATACAAACCAATTCAGATTTAATTCAATTTGACATTATTGTGCTTCAAAAGGTAGGTAAAGCTAATTTGTAAATGCATTAAAGAAAATAAATCGATTCAGTGGCAAGTAGACACATTAAATAAGTATTTACAATTATATAATGACGACGCACATCTGTGTACAAATATATGTTTTAAATAAAGAGGGCCTCTAAACAATTGTCCTAGGTTCTGTTATGATGTGTGCATGTAATTCATTTAATTTTTGGGTCAATTTACTTCATCAATCAATAATAGTACATACATATAACATAATTTGTATTATACGTGTCAAGATCACGTTGTTTTGAAGTTTTGAAACTACGGTTTATGCACGATATTGACTTGAATATTAATTTCTTTGTTTGCATCGATTTTGAACACATCATGATTACTGCATTGCTTACTTTATTGAGTATTGGTTGGTTTTAAGTAATACTAGACTTTCCAAAATGCATTCATTAATATATTAATAGTGAAATACAATGTATAATACGATGCACAATATACATTAATTCAGAGGAGAGAAAATAAAGATAATCAAACGGTCGATGATGTAAATATAAAATCGTACCTAATTTGATGGATGTAGTTAAAATAACAACAACAATACTTTGTCTTAATAATCTCCAGCTAATGCATGTCATTTACGAGTTTTAAGTTGTAAGGATTACATGAGGATTTGTAGGGTCGTGAGGTTTATAAAGGATCCATTTTGCTGTGCTCATTGAAAACAGGCGGAAAACAGAATAAGTACATGCAGCATTATGTAACAGACATATTCACTTTGTAGAGTATGTGGAATGTGTGCATGTCGTTAATACAGTAAATGTTTTGAAATGTGTATCTATTTGTGTATATTCAAAATGAAAGCAGCATAATTATCAAACGGACATCCACAGTATAGATACATTTTGAGAAATGTCGATTAAAATGTTCAAGGTAATAGGAATCTATAGTTGATGAAGCTAATCTACCCATACAAAAACTTGTTTGATCAAAATCGTTCAGAAACGGCTGAAATATCCAAACATATTATCATGGTAATATAGGTCCTGCACTGTTTCATACTTTTGATACCAAAATCATTTGTAATTTATTTTTGATAGTTTCTCTATTGAATCAATATTTTGGTAAAATAATGTCATTCAACATGTTTATTTATGTGGTTAATCTGTCACGTGTCTTGTATTCCTAATATTTGATTACAAACTGCCCTCTAACTTAATCATTCAGATATCTTAGTGCCATAAGAGCAAGAAGGAATTATACATGTTATCCTTGAATGATAAAAACCAGCGTTAGTGTTTATACAGTTGAGTTTAAATGAGAACTGTACCAGCCCTGTGATACTATGTTGTATGTTATACTAAGAATAATACTAATAATGTAATAATATTGTCGCAGTTATAGAGCTCAATTTATCTCGGTTCCCTATCAGAGGCGCATCATTGATATTGGTCCACAGGTACGGTTCAAACCCGCACAACTCTCTTGCACACCATCTCAACTCCCATTAGAGCAAACAAGCTCAACCATCTCTACTTTATATGGCGCGACATACTTATTTAACCCCCAACCAATTATCCATATATACTCATGGGTAGATAGCAGCAACGTGGATTTCAATGCCCTTGATAAAGGACATACATTGCCGGAGAATCAATTGGGTTCGACTTCGGGTCCTGAGCTTAGAAGTCAAGCGCTTACCTAATCGTGCCACAACACCTCAATGAGCATAAGGAGACTGTTTGCACATTATGATAGGTGTCAATATGTATCATTACATTAAATGAATCAATTTTGTTTTGTTTATGAAGCTATTATACCTATGAGTATTATTACTAATGATAATGCAAATTAGTGTAGCATAAATATTATTTGCTAAAAGTCTTACACATATTATGACAAGTATTAGAACATTTAAATTAATTGGTGTTATGACAATAATTATTCACATAATTATTATTCATACTCGTTTCATGTATTATGTTATTTCTTTGTTTAGTCATAAATAATAATCAGCTACCATTATAATTGATACAAGCATTGAATCGCAATATAATGGTGGATACAATTATACCACACATTTACCAAATATAAATTTCAAATATCATTCATAACGTTGGTGTAATATGTTTACATTACCAATGTGTTACTACGTCATGGCATCCGTGACACATTATTGTATATTAGACAAGTGTATGTTTATATGATGCACATTTTTAGTAAATTATGTACATGCTTGATATGACTAATTGGTAATATCCTTCTCATGACCCACCCATCTGTCAATGTTTGCAGCAAAAACAAAAGGGAATCATTCTTGCAAACTAGTTGCATTATGATTCATGAATTATGTATCATTATATTAATTGTTTCTCACAGCATGTGTATCAAACTGTAAAGTCTAAATTATAAACTTTTCGAAGGGTTATTCATAAACGAAACAATTAATTACCGAAACTCACGGAACCAACACGGCCAATAGTTTCATGGGCGGAAACTTATTTTGAGTGCGCCAAATTCTATACCTGCGCACGTTTGGATACACTAGAGGCGCGGTAGAAGCGTGCGTCACAGACAACAGACTAGTCTTTGTTTGCAGACCAGCGAGCAATTAATAAAGTATCGCGGTGGGTTTTCAAATCATATAATTTGTCTGGGAACCAATTGTTCTAATCTTGGTTGAATGGACTACTACGAATATTGCATTTCATTTATAAGAATATTATTCTTTGGTGGTGGTTCCCTTCAAGAATACGAGCTGTTTTCCCGCATATAGCCATATATCCTACCATTTGGTCTAGGAATAGGCTTGTTCTTCCCCTCTTGCAAACAACCTGTAACATTTTGGAACTCATAGGCACAAATGAGTTTCTTTAAGCGGGCGACCTGGTAATCCACGTCAGTGGGCGATGAGTGTATACCTATTTTTGTACTTCTGACAAACATGCTTTTATTTAGTATTTGGCTCTCTGCCCAATTTTCCCCATTTTTGGAGCGATAAATAAAGCAAAGAATGTACAACTCTGATGAAACTAAAAAATTGTCTTTGTGTAGCACAAATGTTACATTGGCACGCTAAGAACCAACCAAGAGGCGCAACAAGATAATTATTGCTGAGGGTGTTTGAAACTCGCACTATGTGTCCTTCCTAACAAAAACTGGTAAATCAAAATTAAAATGTTGTCTTGGATCATCCGTGATATAATAATAATAATAATAATATTGAATATTTATATTGCGCAATATCCACCTAATAAGGTGCTCAAAGCGCTTAATATTATCCCTGGTCATTTGGTACAGTTCAGACCCGCACAATTATCTTGTACACATTCTCAACTCCCCGGGGAGCATACTAGCGGCGGGCAACCCTATATGTGCACCAAGCTATCAAGTACTTGAAGTAGGGGTATGGAGAATGCACATCGATAATCTTATTACTGATTATATCCGTGTGCATTTTCAAGTAGTCCCCTACCCCGAGCACTCGTTTACTCCATACATGTTATGCCTTTACGTGCAAATTATAACTCCCGAATTGGTACTCGACATCCGTATTTGGTTTCCTGGTGGGTGACACGTGAAATATAATTATAACTCATAACGATCTGAACCTCGTTTGACATGTGCACATGATGAATAAATGGATATTTCAGGAATCTGGTAAGTTTTGAGGAGTTCGTCATCGTTACCAGACCACCTAAACACTTTAAGTGTCAGGAATTATGTCAAATCTCTGGATTTGTGTGCATTGTGTTGTGCAAAAATGTGAGCATGGCACTTTAGGAGTTAACATTGAGCCTTGGGTGTTTTTACTACAAATTATAATATCACCAAACTTGAGATAAATCATAAATGTGGATGCAACAAACTGCGCATTGTGGCTATTTATTCCGCGCACAAGGAGTAAATAGGTTGTTTATTGTACGGAATGATAGCAATATATCATAAATATAGAAATCTTGTAATGCGCCAATTCCATGCAAACGACGTGTTGTTGAAGTCGATCACAGGCATCAATGAGTTTCCTTAGTCGGGAGACCTGGAAATACGCGTCAGTGGGCGATGATTGAATATCTACTTCAATACTTCCAACAAACATTTTATTACTTGGTATTTGGCTTTCGACCTATTTTTCTCTTCCAGTGCGATACATTTCAAACTGATCAGCAGCAGTGCTGAAAGGATCAGTGTACATTGAACATCAAAACATACATATTATAGATAATACAATATAGCAATTGTTACATTCACATTCAAATGAGTTGGAACATTAATGTTAAGTACAAAATGTACAAAAATAAATCGCTATAAGATAAACAAAGCTACACTACACAAATAACAAATATCAAATCATTGTGCATAATTGCTAATCAGCCACATTTACAACAATGAATTGTATACAGTAATTCATAACTATATAAGAGATATAAAGTAATTCATAATTGGAACTGTTCTAAGTTATTAATCACCAAGCAATTAATTAATTACAATATATTTATCATAAAGTAACTTTACCTATCAGCTGAATACCTATTGTGAATCATCATTATATGAGAGCAAGACTATTCTAGTCATATTAATATTTTTATTTAAATTAATAAGCATAATTTAAAAGTAATAATTATGTACGTATTACAAGTTAATATCAATATTTTACCAAAATTCGAGGTACCAAGCTGCAAGTTTATAAGTATTTGTCATATTACATAAATTAAAGAACAATCTAAGTCTACAATGTTATCATCTAAATGATCTTTTAACTATATACATGGGATACATAAGACCAGTACTTAATTATTGCGTCCCGGTTTTTAATGGAAATATGACTCAAGAGCAAATATTAAATTTAAAACGAATTCAAAAGAGAGTCCTCAGAATAATATTGGGGGTGACTATATAACATAGCCACTTTTGCTCTTTCATTGTAAATAAAGCAGAGAATGTGAAACTCTAATGAAACACAACGCTTTGTTGTGTGTAGTAGACAGGTTAGTTTGGCACGCTAAGTAATAACCCATGGGTATGGGTATAACAAGAGGTGGTGGTCGAAGAGGTCGGAGACTCACACTATGTATCCACCATAGCTGCTGGCAAGGGTAATGTCACCTGATTGTATTTTAACTAATCAAATCAGCTAAAAAACTATATTGCGAAGATCCCACCTATATGCAATCTCAAGTAAAAACCCTGTGCATATAGCTGCTCCCAGGAGGGAGACCATGGGTGCGAATTCGGCACACCTTGGCAGATGTGGCAGGTTAGAAATATGCTATAATAACTATTTATAAGCATGCATACATGGTTTTGATTAGGTGAACATCGTGGGATAGTTAAAATGAAAAAATGACACAACTAATATCAAACATGCAGAAAAAAAGTCTAATGCGCCAATTCCACAAACAACATTAAATACGATGCAGTTATAAATGATCTGCACACGGCGAAACAACACAAGAAAACATAAGCATTTGTATAGCTAACAAATATGTGACGAAAGACGAAAAACACTTTTCGCAATACGACAATAGGAAAAATTGACACCGACATTGTATATAATAATGTCGTCAAAATGCAAAACACAGACAAATGAGATATTTGAAATAGATGATCTAGTATAATTGTCAAAATCCGCAAAATTTATAAAGAAATCTAGTGGTTCCAAATCCACAACATTTAAGAAGAAATCTAGTGGTTCCAAATCCGCAAACATCAAAAATAAATCTAGTGGTTCTCTCATACCATGTTGTACCCTTGTTACCAATGTAGATATAGAACAGGTTTGTTTTCTTCAAGTTTCCGTTTCGGTATCAAGATATTTAAAATGGAAGTGTTCGGATTAGTAACTTTCCGCTGGAAAGTCATAACCAACATTTGTCAACGAAACAACGTGAACAAATCGTAAACCGAATGGAAGACTATTAGAGATAGCATTGCTCAATATCACTATAGAAAACGCTCACACACAACCACACAATGTCAGATACTGGCGTCTGAATAGATATCAATCATGCCAAGAAGAAAAAAAAACTTGTTTGTTTGACATGGAGAGAAAACAAAATGTTTCTCCTCTTGCATCGGTGATTTTCTAAAGGTGGGCTACGTGGGAAAATACTTCGACTATTAATAGACGATCGGTTCATTTCATCAAGCAGTTATATTTCAAAAGTCTGGCTTTCAGTATTTGGCACCCAATTTTGGCTTCGAAGCGACCAAACAACAATAATAAATAATTTAAAATGGGATAACAATGCGAGGTTATTTATATACGTATTATGCTGGTATGAACACATCTAGCAATGAGTATGATTTGAGATGGCAGATAACACTAACAATATAAAACAAAACTAAAACATAACCCAAAATTACAGAGATCAAGATAACGTCATCCACTGAAAAAAACAGTCATGATTCACGTTTCACAAAGCCCGAACTAGATTAATAGATCTACCCCAAGTAGACAAAAATGTTACACAGATAAACATGCTCAACACTAGAGGGAACCAACACCCTAACAAATGTATAATTACTAAACGACATTATAGTAAGTCAACAACAAATAATACGGTTAATAGGTTATCGGAAAATCATATAAAAATGATGAGCTCACGAGCTAGTAGAGAAGATTTCGATATATGTAGGAAATTAAAGTGATCTGGTAACATTGTCTAAATCATGAACATCCAATGGGAGTTCTAGCGGTTCCCTCATATCTTGTTTTCTTTATATTAACTATAGAAGCATGGGACGAGTATGTTTTTTCTTATTTATATTCAAGTGTTCAGATATTAAACTATCCCCACTTCCCCCACTTCCCCACTGTAATACATGTCCCATTATGAAATGTATGTAGTCCGACTATCAATGATATGAATATGTCTAACAATGTGGTGATGCTATTCGCAAAAGTCTTGATTTAGCGTGAAAATTACATTTATTTCTTAACGGGGATTTTCAGTCTTACATGATCTAACCTGCTTAGTGGTTTATGAAAGAAATAATGATTAATTTGTACTAATCATCATTATACGTGTATGCGTCATGAATGTGTATAGAGTATGTTGATGTGTTTATCTATGTTTAGTACGGTATAATATAAATGTGTTTAATGAGGTGATATTGAACAGTTGTTTTTCTCTATACTAATATGTGCCTCGCCATCCGCAGGGGAGCCAAAAGTCGCAAGATGTCGAACCTCAGAAATCACGATTGATTTGAAATTGCATGAAAAAGTGAAAAAAAATATTATTGCCTCATGCATTTCCCTGATATCTGTTCTACCGGTACGCAAAATATCCAGTGGAAAGGTAAAAATAAAGCAGAGTTTTGAAGCATGTTTTTTGCAGGTTTGAAAAGTTTGCGTTCCAAAATTATTTGCTACTAAAAGCGATCGATATTAAGCTCCGCCTCTTAACAACCCCTTTGTGCTAAGTTGGAATCTCGGTAGCTGTCAAGAGCGGCCAGCGCACATCGAGATTCTTTAATCCCTAATGACTGTGCCGCCGCTTGCACGGAGATTAGTAATCCAAATGGCCTTCATTGTATAGTGGCCCTATTGAGTTTGACAAAGTATGTTTATGACAATACGACCCAAGTCCTATCCAATTAACTGCACACCCACCCCCCCTCCAACCTCATACACAGTATTATATAGATTAAAGAATTGGGCCCTGTAACATAACATTCATTAATCGTATGTAGAATTAATTTGTCGTACTAAATATTTAAGTAGTTCATAATAATTTTATAATAAGGCATACACCCCCCCCCCCCCCCCCCCCCACACCACCAACAAAAACAGAAAACGATATTTAGAGCTTGTTTTAAGTTGGCTAAAGCACAATCCCACTCTTTTATATACCCTCATTTTGAAGTTGACCGAGGCTCGCCTCCGTTACTTAGACACCTGTTTCAAAATTGTATAAGGGACATCCCCGGGCATCCCCGCCAAAAGAACGAAAACAAACCCTGTACCAACGGATCCCCCCCCCCCCCCCTCCCCTTTTGTTACCTGAAAGTGCTCGCTATTGTATCATGTGCTCGATGTGTACAGTTTATCGTTCCAAACCCACTTAAATTGTAATTAAATCTGTTCATATCTCTACAATGCATGGATAATATTCAACAGTTTCTGGAGGGAAGGTGTATATCATACATATTTACTGATATGCAAGTTTTCAAGAAAATTGAATAAAGGTTGCTACGACATTCTATTCATGCAATCGGTTCATTTATGGCCTGCTTAAAACGCTAATTTCACTTTCGAAATGGATGTAAAGTTTCTTGAGCTATTTTGTCGGCATCTTATTTACAGACCGTTCAATATTTGCCTTAGAAAAGCGTCAATAACTCCGCGTTGCAGAATCATTATGAGACAAACTTTATATCATATTAAAGCTTAGATATTGCTGAATCGAACTAAATACAAATCCAGAAAATCAACTTTGTCGACTTTTGGTTCTTCTACGTCTACGTAGGACGGGTCACATATGTTTTTTTACAACTTTTATCAGACTCCTGCATTACATAGAATGTGTGTGGATTATCTTACATCATGTCTTTATTATTGTTATGTGAAACATTGAATGGGTAGGATGAGGATAATACAATACGAATGGGCAATAAATGTAAATAATAAATGTCAATATGAAATATGGTTGCATTTATTTACTTTGTAAGTGCTTTCTAAAGGGTCAAGCATGACAAATCAATACAAACAACATATACTTCATGTATACAATACTTTAATGGGATACAGAATAGATGAGGGTAATTATATCAGAACGTTTGTTTAAAATAATTATAAACTTGTGGACAAACCGGGAAAATATGGAAGGAAATCCAGGAAATTAAGATGGTGTGGACGATGTTGATAGTGATAATGATGATGATGATGATGATAATGATAATTGTCAGATCTAGGTACTGTATTTACCAAGTCTGATATGATAGATGTGGTTCTGTTATAAATATGAGATTACTATGCAAAGAAATAAGGCACGACATGCGGAAGATATAATTTAAGATATTTTGTTTGTTAACATGAAACCATCATTGGTTTGAAATTAACACATACTATAATATATAAATCAATATGAAAGCACATACTAGGCCCGTAGTCGAGATGACTGGAGTTGCGGAGTCGTGCCGGAGCCGGTTCGAAGACCCAGTGGTGCCAACGCGGAGCCGGATGGAAGCCGGTATGACGGTTGGATCATCGGAGCTCGGGTCGGATGAACGGCTGATTGGAGATCTCCGTTGTAGCTTGGCGTGACATAGCCCGGAGTTAGAGATACTCGGTGGAGTTGAAGATGCTCGTTAGAGCCGAAGTTAGAGTTGACGATAGTCGTAGAGCCGAAAATGCTCGTCAGAGCCCAGCTGGTTCAGATTTTAGGTGACAGATGCCGATGAAGAGGTATGGTGACGGCAAGGTGGAGGAGGCTTTACCCAGCATCATGGTGGTTGGATTGCTGGGTGCTTTCCGGCATAAAATTAACTAATACTCTAGCCCAACATCAGGCTGGTATCTGGTGTATCACCTGCTCAAATTCACGACCTTCCATACTCAATGACTGATGCTATCTGTGTCACTTGACTATTCTCTCACATCCACTATAACTTACAGTACCCAAATCCAACGCACATGAACAAAAG
>JBAMJV010008638.1:0-76102 GCA_037951105.1 Echinarachnius parma
ACATCATATTTGGCGACGAGGATGCTGGTTTTACTTAATGACTGCTGAGTTTCATTACTGACTTTATTTTAGTTTTTCTGCCAAAATGTCTTCAATACCTCCACCCTCATTTTTCTTACAAAATCCTGGTCAACCACCGACTACATGGCCATTATGGAAGCAGCAGTTTGAAAACTACCTATTAGCTTCAGGTAGCGATACATTTCAGCCCGAGAGGAAGAAGGCGCTTCTGTTACATTGTTTAGGAGCAGAGGGACAGAGAATTTTCTACTCCTTGAACACTGGTGCTGTGACATCTTCCGATTCACGCCCGGCTGGAAACGCTTATCAGACGGCGTTGGCAGCGATTGAAGCCTACTTCGTACCTCGCATTAATGTGGTCGCTGAAAGATACCGGTTCAGACGACGCAGGCAGAGGGTTGATGAGACTGTTGCGCAATATGTTACCGCATTGGAGGAACTGGTCAAACATTGTGCTTTTGGTAACCTGAAAGATGAAATGGTTCGCGACCAGGTTGTAGAAGCATGTGTTAACCCGCGAATACGTGAAAGACTGTTACTTGAACCTGATTTGACTCTTCAGAAAGTGCTGGACTGCAGCAGATGCATCGAAGACGCACAACGAGACTCCAGGGCGATGACGCAAGGACAAGAAAGTCACAATCAGAGCGTTCACAAGTTGTACATGCAGAAACCGCGGGGAAAACAGAATTCGGAGGGAAGAAAGGGCAGAAACGAAAAAGAACAGAAAACACAAGATGGTTGCAGAAACTGTGGTAGTATAAACCATGCTACATACGACAGCAGATGCAAAGCGAAAGGCACAAAGTGTCTAAAATGTCACAAAATTGGACACTGGGCAAAAGTTTGTCGTTCAGGACGCAAAATTCGTGAAGTTCAAGACAAATCGGGAGTCTTAACTGTAAACGCGTCGCAGCAAGTTTTGACTGTCAACACAAACCCTGCCAGTTCAATCAAGTGCACCGTGTTCTTGGAACATTCCACACCACAGCTAAAGTGGGCAGTCGACAAGTTGAGGCTACGTTCTACGTCGTTCATCGAGGGTCTATGCTCCTAGGAATGGACCTCATCAGCAAGTTGGATCTTCAAATCCAAGGCAGCACTGTTCAAGCTGACGGGGATTGCGTTGAAGAGGTCAACAGCGAGGTGCCCATCTCGCCGAAGTTTCGTCCGTTGTTCGAGCCAGGCTTAGGAAAAGCGAGAAACTTCAAGCATCGCGTCAAGGTGAAAAGCGATCATGTTCCAGTTCAGCAGAAGCTACGACGTCTACCATTGTCAGTGAAGGATCAAGTTTCGCAAGAGTTAAAGCGCCTCGAAAAGGAAGGCGTGATCGAGAAAATCGATTCTAGTGAGTGGATCTCTCCCATTGTTGTTGCCGCAAAGAAGTCAGGTGATATCCGATTGTGCGTCGATTTGCGCGAAGTGAATAAGGCAATAGTTGTTGATAGTTATCCATTACCGGATATCGGAGAGCTGTTTTCTGAGCTAGAAGGATCTACAGTTTTTTCCAAGATGGATTTAGCATCCGCGTATCATCAGCTCGAGTTGGATGAAGCCAGTCGTGACCTCACAGCATTCATCACCCATGATGGATTGTATCGTTTCAAGAGAGTTTGCTTTGGGTTGGCGTCGGCACCATCCACATTTCAGAAGCTCATGAGCACGATTCTAGCTGGACTACCTGGAGTTCAGTGTTACCTTGACGACATCATCGTGTACGGTAAGGACAAAACTGAACATGACAAACAATTGAACATTGTACTCACCAAACTGCAGAACGCTGGTTTGCGTTTGAATCCTAGTAAGTGTCAGTTTCACTTGCCAGAACTCAGTTACCTAGGACATTCTGTGAGTAGTGAAGGTTTAGCACCTGATGATCGGCATGTAAAGGCCATAGTTGAAGCACCCGCACCGACAGATGTGGGCAAACTCAGATCAGTGTTAGGCATGACAAATTACTATGCAAAGTTTGTACCTAACTATGCCACTGTTGTAGAACCAATGAGAAGGTTGTTGTGTAAAGATGTATCCTTTGTATGGGGGCCTGAGCAACAAGAGGCATATGATCAAATCAAGAGTACAATTGCACAGAGAGTTGTTCTTGGGTTATTCAATCCAAACTTACCTACCATTGTTACCACTGATGCGTCTGATTATGGGTTAGGGGCAGTACTTACCCAGGTCAAAGGGGGACATGAGGTTCCCATAGCATTTGCCTCAAGGTCGTTGTCACCTGCTGAAAGGAAATACTCCACAGGTGAAAAAGAAGCATTGGCTTGTGTTTGGGCATGTAACAAATGGTATACTTACCTTTGGGGTAGACATTTTGTACTTAGGACTGATCACCAAGCTTTGGTTACCATGTTAAGTACGAGGGGTCCAAGCAGACAAACCATGAGGATAGCACGTTGGTCTGCTCAGTTGTTACAGTTCGACTACACTGTACAATACAAACCCGGCCGAGAGAATTATGTGGCCGATGCGTTATCTAGGGTACCGATAGAGGACCAAGAAGGTTCTGAGGTAGAAGAAGACGAGTATGTTCTGAGTCAGGTCAGTGACTCTCCAGTAACACTTGAAGATTTGAAAGCTGCAACTTGCAGTGATAGAGTTCTGGTACAGGTCATGAAATACATTGAGGAAGGCTGGCCAGGTAGCCACAAGACCTTGCCTCACGAAATCAAACCATATCTCATATTGAGGGACGAGTTGTCAGTTGTAGATGACCTTGTGATGAGAGGGGGTAGGATAGTAGTTCCATTGTCCCTACAAGCTAAGTTTGTAGACTTCGCTCATTCAGCACACCAGGGTATTGTGCGTACAAAACAAAGGTTGAGAGAAACATACTGGTTTCCAGGCATTGACAGGGTAGTAGAAGAGAAAGTCAAGTCATGTGTAACATGTCAAGAAAATGACAAATCACACAGCACACACAGTGCTCCAATGCAGTCTGTAGAATTTCCTGATTCGGCATGGGAAAAGATTGCCATTGATATTGTAGGGCCAATTGAAAATGCACCTCAGGATCAGAGATATGCTATTGTAGTAGTGGACTACCACAGCAAGTGGCCTGAAGTAGCATTGTGTAGTAGTGTAACGTCCGGAGTAGTAATTCGAGTACTCACATCACTATTTGCTAGAGAAGGAATTCCGACCCAGTTGGTGTCAGACAATGGGCCGCAATTTGTGTCACACGAGTTTGAACAATTTTTGGAGCAAAATGGTATCACTCATGTCAAATCATCTCTGTACTATCCACGTGCAAACGGAGAAGTAGAACGTTTCAATAGGGTGTTGAAATCATGCATACAAAATGCCATGATTGAAGGAAAGAGGTCTTTGAAAGAGAAAATTCTAGAACTATTGATGGCGTACAGGTCTACACCCCATCAAACAACAGGGCTCTCACCATCAGAATTGCTCCATGGTAGGAAAATGAGAACAAACTTAGATGTGCAGGGTAGAATGCCAGTGCAGATGGAGAAAAACAAACTGAAAGTTGTCAAAGAAAAGGTCAAACAAAAACAAACAAAGTCTGAAGTGTACACAGATGAGAAAAGGAAGGCTCGTACACCAAGATTTTGTGTAGGAGACAAAGTAAAAGTCAGAAAACAAAGACATGTTCAAAAGGGTGAAAGGAAATTTGGAGAACCTCGAAAAATTATTAAACAAAAAGGTAAAGCAACCTATGAATTAGATGATCATACAATTTGGAATGCATTTCATTTGTCTCCATGCACTGTTGACACTAAGAACCAGGAAGAGACAGAAAGACAAGTCTCCGAAGAAGAAAGGGGTAGAGAGCAAAGTGTAAGGAGGAGTGCTAGAAATCGAAAAGAACCAAGTCACCTAAAAGACTATGTAAGATATTAAACAGGTAGCTAATTTGAATTTGACACATTGCATAAAGTATCCAAGGTGATATATGGATCTTGTAAAGAAACAAGAAGTTACTGAGATGTGTATTACTTGAAATGTATGTATAGTTCTTTGACAGGTTAACCAAAGGAAATTACATTTTGATTGAAGAAAAATTAAGAATGTTTGAAGTTGGACATTCATTATATTATATGCAGAAAACGTAAATATTGATTGATGAAGTTGTTGGTATTTTCTTAAGTCATACACCACCATTTATTCTCAAGCAAAATGGTTAAAAGCAAATGCAAGATTTAAAAAAATGCTTGTTTTATTGCTTACAGAATGAGTTTAAAATTAGGTTATTGTTAACGTAACTACATACATTGGAGGCCTTTAAAACTTATTTAAGATATAAATTTTATAATAACTTGATCTTGAAATATAAACATAATCACTGATCAAGTTGTAAACTGTTCTAAACATGATCTTGAAATGTAAACATAAACACTGATCAAGTGGTAAACTGTTTGAAAACAATTGATCAGTGCGTTGAATTCAATTTCAACTGGGAGGAGAATGTTGTGTCTCGACATGTAATGGCACTGAACTTATTATGTAACCTCTTTATGCCACATGCCTATTGTTTGTCCTACTAGAGCATGTGCCCCAAATAGCTAGGCTATGCCAGAGTGCACATTGCCTGCATTCTCTATACACTCCACCAGTCCTATTGTATTCATGACAATACTGCTGTTGCTATGTGCCTGTACTTTTACATGTGCTTGTACTGATATATGCTACATGCTGCTTGACCAGGGAGTCTGCATTAAATGCTTGAAGCAACCACACCTTATTTCTGTACTCTCTTAATAGTGTTATTTTGTCAGTCATCTTTATAGTGAAGCTTGAACCTACTAATCTACGATATAACACATAACACTCTGTATCACAAACATGCGCAGATACAATTGCCATTGCGACAAACAGCTGTCGTAATGCTCAAATTGACGAAAAAGTTACAATAACAAACATAATTCGATCTGTTCATTATTCCACCACGAATTTCTGTATACACTGTTGGTCATAATGTTGGAATATCTTTTTTTTTTAGATCAAATTTCATTCCTTTTCCCTATTTTTGCGCCTAATGAACCATTTCAGACTAGAAAATAATGATTATATAATATTTCCAAACTACCAATGTACAATGAATGGCTGAATGGGTTTGCATTAATTAGTGTATAGCCTTTTGTTTTGAGCTTTGAAAGGCAGAACCTTTCATGATGGGCCCCTTTCCCTCTAAAAAGCTTATGTCCAGCAAGTCATCATTATGTGTCATTTCTCAGCGTTGGCTGCAAAACTTTCAACCAAAATTGGCACAGAGGCTCTCTAGGTCATATCCCGTCCAACGCCATTGCCTACACGCCAAACGATGCTTGTGCTCCACGGGAAGGGGTGTCAACAAGCAATGTCCACTGATTCGTTGGAACATCGCAGGCTACGATCTGTAAAATCCTCATACGTCATCGAGAGGAGGGTCAATTAAAGATACGGGAATCTCTAGGACGTCCACAATTTACCACCAGGACAAATGATCGCAAATTGCTTAACCTGTGCCGAAGAAACTGGAAATGCCAAAATGGAACCTCCGCCGTCTATGAAGAAAACACTATGAAATCGACGCCTTCTGCCAAACTGCAGATCAGAGATCGCTCTAGCATGGTCACCTAGCAAGACAAACTACCAAGTGTCCAGCCCATACCATGCAACCAAGATTTACAGGACGTCCGTAGACTAGGGAGTACAGAAGATCGCCGCCTGGACACTCGTGATATGTCATCTTAATGGGTACGAGCCATACCACCGTTGGGCCGTCACAACCTCAAGTCGTTTGTGAATACAGACATCTTCCAGCTTCTCGTCACGTAATCGACGAACCATTTGTCCTCCATCTGTTCGGTCAAGGATGTTATGGCTCGTACCCATTCAGATGACATATCTCTAGTGTCCAGGCGGCAAAATTCTGGGCTCCCTAGTCCAGGGACGTCCGGTAAATCTCGGTTGCATGGATTAGAGTGGACACTTGGTAGTTTGTCTTGCTCGGTAACCATGTTAGAGGGATCTCTGATCTGCAGTTTGGCGAAAAGCGCTGATTCCATAGTGCATTCTTCATAGACGGCGAAGGCTCCATTTTGGCATTTCCGGTTTCTACGGCACAGGTTAAGCAATCCGCGATCAGTTATCCTGGTGGTAAATTGTGAACGTCCTAGAGATTCCCGTAGCTTTAATTGCCCCTTCTCTCGATGACGTCTGAGGATTTTACAGACCGTAAACTGCGATGTTTCAACGAAACAGTGGACATTGCTTGTTGCCACCCCTTCCTGGTGGAGCACAATCATCGTTTGGCGTGTAGGCAACGGCGTTTGATGGAGTATAGCCTAGAGAGCCTATGTGCCAATTTTGGTTGAAAGTTGTAAAGCCAACGCTGAGAAATGACACATAATGATGACTTGCTGGACATACGCTTTGGAGAAGGAAAGCGGCCCATCACGAAAGGTCATGCCTTTCAAAGCTCAAAACAAAAGGCTTGATTAATTAATGCAAACCCATTCAACCATTCAGTGTACATTGGTAGCTTGGAAACATTATATAATCATTATTTTTAGTCGAAAATAGTTCATTAGGCGCAAAAATAGGGAAAATGAATGAAGTTTGACCTAAAAAAAAAAAATATTCCAACATTATGACCAACAGTGTAGGTAGGGGAATATTGGTCGAACATCAAAACATCGTTCATTATGAACGTGAAATAAGTTAATATGCTTAATTTGTGCATTATTGGTTTCAATATTTTGGTGGATCACAAGTGGCGCATCCAAATATATTAACAATGGGCGGCATTAATCACAAGGCGATGTACAGTGCTTGTGGCGGTGCCACAGACAGATCATAAAGTTCGGATCTTCCATCGCGGAGTTCAACGTACGTCATACCGGGTCCTCCTTTTGCGGCATAATATTATACAAATGGATGCATATGATATATTCATGCAAATTTAATCGACACATTATGGTTTGTATTTTACTCTCTAATAACAGATATATGGTACATTTCAGTAGATCAGAATACTATAGTAGTGATTTAAGCCCAACGCACACAGAACCGATTCGACCCGATCCGAATGGGTTTCAGTCAAGCTAGAGTCGGGCCCGATCAGTTGGAGCCGATCCGATTTAACATGTTGAATCGGACCCAACTGACTTGCGACTGACAAATTCGGAGTCGTGATACAACATTCAATGACCAGATCCGACTGAAAACCATTCGGATCGGGTAGAGTCGGCTCTTTGTGCGCTTGGCTTAGTTATTTAACAGTCTTTCCTACGGTTAGTATTCCTCCAGTGAAATTATCGCTGGCATATCTAAATATTATACTAGTTTTCCCCAACAGCAGAGTCGCCCATTAAAATCAGTTTGAATAAGTAGTCATATGATTTTGCAACTTTCGCCATTTTCTTTTCCCGAGCTGAGCGACTAGGTTAATATTTGAAGTGTATATGACTGTCTTAATGTTCAGAATTCGTTATTTTCGTTTCTTTGTAATTGACAAACTGCTCCAAAGTCAAACTATAATAAACGATGTGCGGGTATATTTGCATGAAACTTCCGGGTCAGTTTTTAAAGGGCAATGAAACCCAAGCAAAATGTTGCTTTTATAGTCTTGAAGAGATTAAGAAGAATAATCTCTGAAAGTTAGAGCATAATCGGGTAAGAAATAAGAAAACTACGGCTCTTTGAAAATGTCCACTTATTCATATGGGGAACTCAAATTGGCAACGCACTCTGATAAGTGTGTGGACAACTCTCCATATGTTTTGTACACAAATGTTCCCATTTTTACATTTTTCTTCATAGTCACATTTTTCCATTCCCCCAACTCATGATATGTTATGTATAAAAGCATTCTACAAAACATATGTTGAACTCGAACGAAGTGTAAACATACATTTTTAGAAAATTGAACAAAACTGAAATTTTGTGTACAAAATGTATGGGAGTTATCCACAACTTTGCCAGAGTGCATTGCCAATTTGAGTCACTCAAAGAAAGACATGGCTCTTTTCAAAGAGCCATAGTTTTCTTATTTCTTGACCGATTGTGCTTAAATTTTCAGAGACTATTCATTATATTTAGTGTCTTATAGTGCACACAACAATTTGTCTGGATTTCATTGTCCTTTAAAGACGTGGACAGCTAAAGGAAATGAAGTGAGGTAAAATATAGGCCGACCTACGTGTCACAGGAAATTAATGTATTTTACACAGAAATCATACCACAAACAACGTTCATTGGAGAATAATAAATACACAAAAATAGTGTCATCCGTTTCTAAAACAAAGATTATTTTAACACATAAAAGTTGCCAAGGGCATGTCATTTTATGGCCTCGTATTATTACAAAATATTATGCGGTCTGCATATTGAATAGTCATTATTGATCATTGTCATCAGCACACCGTGATTGCCACCATCCTTCACCTCCCACCATCAACACCATCATATTCGTCGTCATCATCCCCATCACCATCATCACTACCACCGTCAGCATCTTTAACCATCACCGTCTTTAACCATCACCACCTCCACCACCAGCCATCAGCCATCAGCCATCAGCCATCAGCCATCAGCCATCAGCCATCAGCCATCAGCCATCAGCCATCAGCCATCAGCCATCAGCCATCAGCCATCAGCCATAGCATCAGCATCAGCATCATCATCATCATCATCATCATCATCATCATCATCATCATCATCATCATCATCATCATCATCATCATCATCATCATCATCATCATCATCATCATCATCATCATCATCATCATCATCATCATCATCATCATCATCATCATCATCATCATCATCATCATCATCATCATCATCATCATCATCATCATCATCATCATCATCATCATCACCATCATCATCACATCAATAGTTTCTTGAACCACACCCCAACACTCCTGTGCTACCTCAAGATCCACACAATACACAACACATAACACAATCAATTATGCATCTTCTTTTTGCAAACATTTTTTGTAAATAAAATGACAATTCTAGGCTGGATTATTGTTAGACAAAGAATTGATGCATTTGACTTTATTGCCAATAAACTTACCAATTAGACTAGTGGTTGAAAACTTATACACCTAATAAATATATTACCATCCAATGGCTTTCTTTTTTTGAAGGAAAATATGAAAATGTATCGGTGAAATTAAATGAAATCTATGACAAATGTGATAACCTCACGTTTACTGTTGAGCATAAGGCAATGTATCAGCACAAGGGAAATACCGTGGAATTATCAAAACAAAATATATATTTTTCTTTTGAATGTTATTTTTTGTAAAACCGATTCCATAATCAAAAGAAGATATTTTCCTCTCAAAATTATTAAATAATTCCAAGAGAAATCAAGGTCACGTACCGATGATGAAACTATAAAAAACAAGTATAATAATAAAAACGTATCTAATAAAAAAAATAAAAAAAGCATCAAGGTACATGTAAAATGTTTTTTATTAATTCTTAATAGAAATTTCCACTCTTCAAGTAAGGTCTTGTGCACCTTTCACACAAGAGATAGGAAAAATAACAATGGTTAATCATGTTTTTTTTTCTGCGAGGAAACAAAACTTTGGTATTTGGGAATAAAACATACTTCAAATATTTATGATGATATGCGTACCATTTATCTAGCTTTCTTTAGACCAATTAACTCTTTGCAACAGAGTTCACATTATTTAAGTACAATCACAGAAGTAACAAGTCTTGAAAAATGAGAGTTGAATGTACAATTAAAGGAAAATGAAAACAACTCCATACTATGATATACATGTCGATATAATTATACTAGAATTTGTTTTGCTCAAATGGGCAAGCCATGGCTAAGATATTCAGCACATAGAACAATAAAAATGAAATTCAATAGCAAATTGCATCTCACATGAATCTGCAAAAAGGAAACACGAGGTAGTGAATTTGTCACAATCACACAACTCCACTTCTTTCATTTGAAAAGTTGAACAAATATGAACTTAAAACACAAAAGCCAGTGCGCATTACAATTTACAAAGCATATCGGTCATCGTATTTCAAACATTGTTCATCCGTACTGCAATTTTTTTGCCTACAAATACGGATCATCATATATAATTCAGTTATTGATAAAGATATGAATACCCTTATTTCCAACATATCCATCTAGTTTGACACTTGCAGCTCTCATTTTCATCTAAATGATGCCCGTCAGATTTGTTTTCCTGGGGGGGGGGGGGGGGGGTGGGGGAGTAAGGGGGGTAAGATCCACTAAATTTGGAATGTTCTTCTCAGTTGAGAAGAGTAAATTTCTAATTCCTGAGGGCAAACATAATTAAAGAAGTGTTAGAACATCCTGAATACCACACATCTGTTATCTAAGGGTTAATAACTTACACTACTAATTGACCCCACCACAAATACAACATTTATCTAGAGTGGGCACCAACCCAACACGTATTCGCATTTGCATTTAACGATAACGATGACAAATGCTCAATGTGTGGCATTATGTACACACGTGCAGTACGCCCTGTAGTGGTTATATGCTGTTTTTTGTGCCAAGGTCAACTGTTTTCAAACTTTTGCATGCATACTTATCCATACAACAACGAAAATAATACATTTGTTAAAACTTTACCCGTTCCTTTTGAGATTCTGAAATCCCCATAGACTTTGTACATAACCCACTCGGTTCCTGTGAGCAACGGAATAAGAAAACTCGACCACAAAATATTTCTTGAAAAAATAATTAAGAGCAAAGAAAAATGGGCATCCACAGGAAGACCTCTTGATTGCTCTCTAAGATGCTCTTAATAAACAAATTTATGTTAATATAAGTACAATTAAATCATATTCATTCATTTTGCAACTTGTTTTCCCCCATAATTTGATTGCTACCATATGTGGCCCTATATAGGCCTAAATAAACAAATAATAATTTGCATTCAAAGTAGCTATACAAAAAATCTAAAATTACCACTATTCTATTACGTATAATCCTAAATATAATACAAAAAGAGAGAAGAAAAAACCAAGTTACTTATCTCGATGCTCAGCATCAGTAATTTTTCACACAACTCACACAATCAGAAGACCTTCATTGATCAAGTGTACACAAATGTAAAAAACAGAAGCATTTTGCAAGAAATTCACAAAACCATGTCGTTTTTTCCCTAAGCAAAGACTAAGCTACACCAAACAAGTCATGCTCTATCTAAATCTGACTAGATAAAAAATGGAAGATAATGAAGCAGAAGTGCAAAGAAAACGAGTAAGAAAGTTATGTGTGAAAGGCATTGTATGCTTCACAACAATTTCTAATAACATAGCACTTAACACTATCTACTGCTAAAACATGCTTATGGAGTCAGTCGCTTAGGGTCGCGTGGGAAGAGCGATGTCTTGCGGATGTTGTCGAGACCGAGATACAACATGGTTACACGCTCCATGCCTATCCCACCACCGGCATGTGGGGGCGTCCCATACCGGAAGGCATCGATGTACGCCTTGATCTTGTCCAGGTCTATATAGTGAGGAGGAGGAAAAAAAAGGGTGATATTTAGCGTTTTGCCCTTGTATCTTATTTATCTCATTTGTTTAAGTTAGCATTTTTGTAATAGTTAATGTCTGTATAAATGCATGTATGTTTATTGTATCTTTGAAATTTCATTTGATGATTTGTATGTAATTATATTGTTCAGCGCTTAGAGGCTCTTTTGCAATTTGCGCTATATAAATGTCTATCATTATTATTATTATTATTCACAATTAGATTATCAGACTGACAATGATAATAATAATAACATACTTGATTAATATAGCGCCTAATATGATTTGATAATCATCTCTAAGCGCTTTACAATACAATGATATTATTACCCCAGTCATCGGATGCATACTGCAATCAATCCAGAACACAAAGTGCACATTTTCCACTCCCTGGGAAGCATTCCAGCCAGGCAACCTTGTAGGTGCACACAATGCTTATAAACCTGGGTCGAGAGCAGCAAATGTGGATACATTTTCTTGCTGAAGGTAAAACGTGATGGGCATACTCTGGGTTTGAACTCGGGACCTCACGATTGGGAGGCACGCGCTCTACCAATCTTGCCACACCCCGTCTACAACGTTGTATTCTTCTATGTTAAGCCTCCTCTAAAATCACAATTTTGATCAATTAAGGGAGTGAATGTTTCGTGCCACAGAAAACTTATGAGGATAGTTAACTGGCCAGGAAACCAGCAAAAAAAGTAAGAGTGGAGTCATGTCTTTTGAAAATTTGAAAAATGTTCTATCTAAAATTTAATGTGGGTGTTATATTCATCCCCATCTATGTACTGGAAACTGTTCAGATTCCTTACTTCGTTTTTCTTAATTGTACCAGTTCAGGACTGGTCCCGAAAATATTCGGGCTTTGGTCTATGGAGAATACATGTTGTAGCAAAATCAGTCCATCTTGAATGCGTTAAATTGAATAGCGACCCTGCTTAGTATGCTTACCAATGCCATGAAGCTTGGCCCTCTCAATAAGGAATTTGGGGTCGTGGACTCGCTGGGCACCGGACATGATCTCCTCACCGCGCATGAAACAATCGTAGGAATTGGAGTATTTCTGCACGGAACAAGCAAAGAATCAAAGTCAATTAAAATACAATCACAAACAAAAATCAATGAATTGGAGTATTTCTGCATGGATAAGCAAAGAATCAAACTCAAATCAAATCACCAAATAGTCACATGAATTGGAGTATTGTACAATCACAAAACAGTTGTATGAATTGGATTATTTGACATTCACGTATAAAGAAACAGATTCATCAAAATAAGTCGTCCCTCCCGGTTACTCGCTCCGCCCCTCACAAGGCATCCCTGCTGAACCATCCACCTGTCAAGATGCTTGCCACACCCGGGGATAAACACTTTTGCTTTTTGCTGAATAAACGAGTTGCTCAAGGAAATTAAAATGCTACAAATATTAGCACTTACCGGATTACTGGGATCAGGCATGGTGTAGAATGGCCGGATACAGAGGGGAAACTTGTCCAGGATGTAGAAATCAGTATCGTACTTTTCCTTCACCAGGCGACCAAGCAGCTTCTCGTGTGGAGTGCTAAATGAGAGAACAAAAGTACATGAATGTTAATTTTACATCAATATAAAATGTTTTAATCCTAACAAAAATCATCATGAGATTGCAACAACAAAAATGTTTGTTTTGTCATTTTAATTCCTGTGAAGATTTGGATGTAGAATGAACAAAATAATACAAAATACATTTTTGTTCAGATGTGCTTAGAAATGGAATGACTATGTCAAGGCAAAGTACAGTCTCAGAGCCAGTAAAGGGTTAAAGGGGACCACCAGGCAAAGAACAACACAAAATTATATGTTTTGGTACCATTTTGTGATATCAAAATGATACCCAACATTTTGCAAAGGGTTGTGTAATTCATAAACAAAGCAATTAATTACCTCCACCTAATACGGAACCACTATTATTTCCTGATTCCGTACGGGCCAAACATTTGCAAGTGCGCCAATGCTATTCAAGCGTACGTTTGGAAACAATAGAATCCCGGACGATTCGTTCGCTCTGGACAAAGTAGTCTTCGTACATGCAGACCCATGAACGCATGCTTTAGAATGGTTATGCGTTTTCCAATTATGTATTTTTTCCTGAAATTCGTTTGTGTTAACTTGTTGATGGAATGGACTACTAAAAATGTAACCTTTCATTTATAAGAATATCATTTTTGGGTGGTGGTACCTTTTAACACTAGGTTATCATGCAATTTTACTACCTTCAGATCTTTAAAGTCATCAATCTTCACGCCAGAGCCAGCTAAGGGTAAACACTTTGGTTATTATACCATCATACCAACCTCAGATCTTCAAAGTCGTTGATCTCCATGCCAGTACCTCTCAGAATTATGATGCTTTCGGGCCACTGCAGTCTCGGAGCCAGTCAAGGGTTAACAGTAAAGTTATTATGTAATAAATTATGTAAACTATGTGCATAGGGACCCTATTTTTGTGTGACATATGTGCTAAACAGGAACTGTGTATTATCGTAACTAACCTCAGATCTTCAAAGTCGTCGATCTCAATTCCTGCGGCTCTCAGCATCGCAATGCCCTCAGGCCACTCTAGTCTCAGAGCCGGGTCCAGGAACTTGAAATCGTCAGCCGGGAACTGGCGACTCACGGTCTGGATCTCAGTCTGGTAGTGGTCGCGTAGACCGCGGAAGATGTCGTTGAAGATCTGACCAATCGTGTCTAGAGCCTAGCATGGTAAAACAAATTATGCAAACAAGGAGTTAGAATATATTATAATCTGGGGGCCCCAAACAAAGGAAAAACATACTAAATGATGTCATACTTAATTGCCCATTAAGGCAAGTAAAATTTGGCAGCATTAACAGCTAATCTTTTTAAGTGGCCCAGGCCCAGGGGGGGCATGAGCTTATTTCGAGCATTGCAGTATATCATACCAAGGACATGTAATGGTAAAAAAGTGATTGGTAAAGATTATTTAAACATTTGTGGCAAAATAAGCAATGCTATATCTTATATCCAGTGCAATAATTTCTTTGGTATACGAATGTAAACATTTGAAATAAACACACAAGATCACTAATGTTGAATATTAAATGTTAAAAGAATCACATTGGTAAAAAAATGTGAAACAAAACAAAGAAAACAAAAGAAACAACAATTGTTTTCTAACCTAAAGTGCCAAAGCATGGATGCAATTACATTAGTGGTGAAGACTATTAGCTTCGTAACATTGTTCAATATTTTGAGAAGAAACATTATTACCTCGTGGTAGTGATAATGGAAGGCCATCTCCATATCCAGTCCTACAAACTCACACAGGTGACGATGCGTGTTGGAGTCCTCAGCACGGAAAACTAGTTTAACAGACAGATACAGACACAACATTGAAAGTTATGAGAATTTTACTTAAAGGGGACCACCAGGCAAAGAACAACACATTATTATATGTTTTGGTACCGTTTTGTGATATCAAATAGATACCCAACATTTTGCAAAGGGTTGTGTAATTCATAAACAAAGCAATTAATTTCCACCACTTACGGAACCACTGCTATTTCCTGGTTCCATATACGGGCCAACCATTTGCGAGTGCGCCAATGCTATTCACGCGTACGTTTGTAGACAATAGATTCCCGAGCGATTCGTTCGCTCTGCACACACATCGCAATTCACCGCACGCATCGCAAGTCTTCGCATTCAGACCGCATGAACGCATGCTTTAGAATGGTGATGCGTTTCCAATTTTTTTTCTTTTTTTCTGGAAACATATTTTTGTGAACTTGTTGATGGAATGGAATACTAAAGATGTTACCTTTCTTTAATAAGAATATTATTTTTGGGTGGTGGTACCCTTTAATTATGTAGCTCGAAATTGGTGGCTTTGATTAGATATTAGAATCAAGCAAGCGAACAATATCTGACGCAACAAGATTTAATTTTTCGTGACCCAAAATATTTCAATGGCCCTATCAGGCAAGTATAAAATCAATCCTGTTTACATCATAGTAGGAATCGGAGGGCCTAAAAATTAAAAAAATAAATATTCTGTTTTGAATGCTCAAGCAAGCAACAGTATTTGGCATAAACTCAATTGTGGTGGCCTGGACCAGACAGCTAGTGCTAAATTTTGAGTCCTGCTAAAAAGTGGCCCGACATAAAATGGGCGAACAATTTGACTTTTAGACCAACTTTTGTAATTGTTCACAGTTTATCTTAGAAAAAAAATGCATTTAAAGAAAATGTAACTTAATAATCCCCATTACACACTGCATTACACACAAGGCATGTGAAATCATTGCAGGCGGAAGAACATATTTTTCTCTACGGATAAATGCAATTTCAGCCTTCAATCACAAATTTTATGGGGCAGAGCCCAGCAAGTCGCGGAAGGCTTTTAATCTGGTGGAAACATGTCATGTTCTGTTATTATAGTTATTTATAACATTCAAGCAATGAAAAGGCTTTCATGGGAACGTCCACCATTCATGGGTCTTTGTGGCTTAATGGTTGAGCACCGGTCTAGCAATCCGGAGGTCTCGGGTTCG
Source organism: Echinarachnius parma (assembly GCA_037951105.1). NCBI lineage: Eukaryota > Metazoa > Echinodermata > Echinoidea > Clypeasteroida > Echinarachniidae > Echinarachnius > Echinarachnius parma. The sequence goes on from JBAMJV010008638.1 coordinate 16,088, forward strand.
ATTCCCAGCAAAGCCTATTTTTCTTTGCTCATTTTCAGTCATAATTATTTAATACAAACTCATCTGGATATTGACGCAAAAAGGATCTTTAAATGTAATGTCATTTATTTGGTTTGCAGGCCCACTTTGAATTGCACACACACTTTGCATTGTTCTCACCTGCTCCTATGGTGAACACACGCTCAAAGTCGGCTGAGATGCCCATCTGCTTGTACAGCTGTGGAGACTGCGCCAGGTAGGCGTTGTTCTTGAAGTAAGACACGGTGAACACGTTGGCCCCTCCTTCACTTGCGGCTGAGAGAACAAACATCAGACACAAAAGGCTCAAGTTAATTTCCATATTCTTAATCAAATTACTATACAGGTTTTTAAGAATGTAATTTGCTTGATGACAGTTCTAAGAGTAGACTTGGCGGTACAGTTGTGGAGACTACACCGGGTATGCATTGCTCTTGAAGTAAGACACAGTGAACACATTGGCACCTCTTTCGCTCAAGGCTGAACAAATAATTAAAGGGGACCACCAGGCAAAGAACAACACATTATTATATGTTTTGGTACCGTTTTGTGATATCAAATAGATACCCAACATTTTGCAAAGGGTTGTGTAATTCATAAACCAAGCAATTAATTTCCACCACTTACGGTACCACTACTATTTCCTGGTTCCATACGGGCCAACCATTTGCGAGTGGTCCAATGCTATTCACGCGTACGTTTGTAGACAATAGAATCCCAGGCGATTCGTTCGCTCCGCACACATTAGTCTTCGCAATTCAGACCGCATGAACGCATGCTTTAGAATGGTGATGCGTTTTCCAAGTTTTTTTTCTTTTCTGGAAACATATTTTTGTGAACTTGTTGATGGAATGGAATACTAAAGATGTTACCTTTCTTTAATAAGAATATTACTTTTGGGTGGTGGTACCCTTTAAATATCAGATTACAGTATTGTACATTATTGTCATGAAAGGCTATCTGAAGTAAATATGCCACATAATTAAGTGCAACATGTTAATAAACAACATATTTTGTACAATTATTTAGATTTGGCAAGGTAGGCTTTACTCTTTAAGTCAGAACTGTGAATACAATAGCTTCGCTCCTCCTTCACTCACAGTGTATTTCATATTACACAGAAAATTGCTTTCAACTGGTTACATTGACTTTATGGAGTACAAACTATTAAATAAGATTAAAACAATTTACATAAATAGGTTCATACTGAATTGACAGGTCAATCAAGTAATCATTATTTCCTACATCTTTTCATGTCGGCTGATAATCTATTCATTTCTAGCAATTCTATAGCATGTGAAAAACGCAATTCCCAGCATACCTGAAATAATTTTAGGTGTGTGTATTTCCATGAAGTTCCTCTTGTACATAGCTTCCCGGAACTCTCTACATACTCCAGCCTCTAGCCGGAAGATTGCCTGATTTGTCGTTGTCTGAGGTAATCAAAATTTTAAAAAACACATATTTTTTTATCAAGCTAGTACTGTGCATGACAGTGCATCCATCACACACCAAATATTTATGCAAATAAACATGTATGTTGTAAACAAGACACAAATCAAATTCATTTTGACCAGCGAAAAAAATACACGGGGGCGGCGGGCGAATTCGCCCCCGAAACGCCCAAATTCGCCCCCCCCCCCAAAAAAAAAAATGTATATTATAGCTTATTAGTAGCCCCTGAAATTCGAAAAAGAGCCCGGATATTTGTAGCCCCCCGAAAGTTGGAAAAGTAGCCCCCGAAAATGGAGCCCCCGAAATAAAAAATATTAATTTTTTCGCTGATTTTGACCAACTTGGCACAAAATGTTCATGTCCTGTACATCACATGGAATTTACCAATGTTTACCAAACATAAAGACACTTGTAAATAAATCTGATCACCAATGTATACCGCACAAGAGTATGTCACAGCTATTCACTGCCATGGCAATAGTTCTAAACAATTTCAGGCAAGCCAAATAGTGAGACCAAGCAGTTGCTAAGAAGCTCATGGGCCAGATCCAATGCACTTTCAAACTAGACGAATCATCGACTGCGCGTAATCGGCAGGGATGCCCTCTGCTATTGCGCGATTTTATATCAAGCCCAAATTGACTTGCACTGAATCATTTTTCATAATTCAAGTTTGATTGCAATGGGTCAACCAGTTTTAGAGATATCATGATAACAAGCTATTTTTGCATGTGACCTTTGACCTCATGCCCCCAAAATCTAATCAGTTCATTGGCCCATCAAGATGCATACAAGTACCAAGTTGGATGGCAATGTATCGACAGTTTCTTGAAATATAATTCTCAGTTATTTTTTGCATTTATAAATAATAACTCTGTGACCTTGAACCTTTGACCTAAATCTCATCAGTCAATTGACTTCTAAAGATACATACAGAAACCAATTCAACCAAGTTTAATGAAAATTTGTTAATTCTTCAGTTATTGTGGTTACAAGCTTTCTTTGAATTATAAGAAGCCCTGTGACCTCGGACCTTTGACCTCATGAAACCCCAAATCTCCCCAAGACATATGCAGGTACCAAGTTTGATGTAATCTGTCAACTGGTTATTGATTGCAATTACAATTTATTTGTGCATATAATGAGCCCTGAGACCTACAAGCCTCATGACCCCAGAATCTAATCAGATTATTGTCAACCTATTATGTACACTCATACCAAGTTTGGAATTCATCCATTAACCAGTTCTCAAGATATCGCGAGAGCAAAAGTTGGATGGACGGAAATACGGACGGACGGACGGACAACCCGAAAACATAATGCCTCTGGCCACTTCGTTGGCAGAGGCATAAAAAATTAAATCAAAGGACAAATTATTAAAAACCATTACTATTTTGTAACTAAATGATGCAATGTCATTACTTTGGTCTTTGTATTTATATGATAAAGATTTTGACTTACCATAAAATAAACATTTGTGGTTGCTCAAGGACATAAAATACAAATATTTTTCATATGTAAACAAATATGATTTTCACCGACTGTTGTTACATCAGCTGTCAGATAGACAAATGTTGTTTACTCAGTAGCTTTACAAATGACCATGCTTTATATAGCAGCTTATTGTAATATCCTAATTAGTGCATATTATTTGTATCTCACTATCATTTAGTAGTCCTATTTACAGCTCTAGGATGATTTAATAGACGGGTCATTCCATGTCAAATCACCCCAAAAAAGTGAACATTTTCATCGCACCCCCTTCAAACTTGCTAATATTTGGTATGTATGATATTTCAACCTTTCAAAGCGCAAATATTAAACTTTTAGCCCAATCCGCCCAAAAGTTTTGGCGCTTTTGGTCGATTCTTCTGGGGGAGTTTTGTCAAAAAAGGGCGTGGGCACCGTTTTTCAAATCGCCATTGTCCGTTAACCGTTGGGTCAATTTATTTTGTAATGGTGTCATTGGACTGGGGATGTTATATGCAATCCATTTATGCCATTTGTTTTCATGCATGAGCGAGTTTGGATACGATAACCTTTGACCTTAACCTTCGACCTTCCGTTTTACCTCGTGAATCAAATAATTTTGAGAATTGTTTTGGCTTAAATCTTAGCTTGATATAATTTCTACAACATATGAAAGAATTGGAGATATATTATTTCTTGTTTTTTCTACAGCCCCCTTCTAAGTTTGCAAATTTCATGTAAAATTGAATTATTTTAGAACTGATGTACAAGTTTGCAATTTGAACTTGAACTTGAAAGATATTATTCAAGAAAAGATCTACAGCTAGGCCCTATTGCAGAGAGAGACATTTTCTGCATTTGAACCAATCAGATTTGTGCATTTAGAACATTTGATCCACTCAAAATTGATTTATCTCTTTCTGCAACAGGGCCCATTGTCAGGTTGGAAACATGTGGTATCATTATACCCCCGTCACATTAGCTACGCTCTCGCGCCGACCTAGCGCCGCTCCTAATCCCCATTCATAAAATTGGAAGCGTGGGGAGGACGTGGGGAGAGCGTGTTGAGGTCGTGTGGAGAGCGGCGTTCATTGTTCGCTATTGTTTAGATCGTACACTTTTCTCGGCCGCTCTGGCGCCGCTCCCGCGGCGACCAAGTTAAATTAGCAAATTAGCAACGCAGTGGGCAATGAATGGGAAGATTATCTCACATGCGTCAATAGATATCCTTCCATGAATAGCTCGATGAACAAAAGAGCAGGACGTAGCTAGCTCGGCGTTCGCTTTGGACATGTTGAAAAACAAACTTGGGGCTTCGGCGTCCTACTCTTTGTTCAGGGGCTATTGTATGTCCATGCATGGGAGGATATCTTTTCACACAAGTGTCATAATCTTCTCATTCATTCCCAAGTTGAACAAAAGACATTCTTGCAGATCTATTCCAGCACTTCTGCTAGTGGACGCTATAGATTGCGAAATTTGACACGTTTCAACCATAGGTAAAATGATATCACAATTTAAAATGGCATGTCCGGGCAAAAATAATGTACATTTGGGGGAAACTCAATTTCTGGCTAAAACGTGGCATGGCGGCATACAAATTATATGAGGCTCCAATGAATGGGGACATACGCACACCCTATGCATTATGAACACATATTTCCCGCAAATATATGATTGTTTTGTCCAAAATCTACCACTACTACCACCACTACTACCACTACTACCACCACTACCACCACTGCCACCACTGCCACCACCACTACCACTACCACTACCACTACCACTACTACCACTACTACCACTACTACTACTACCAATGATAGTCAACAATAATAACCCTCCCCATTCCCTCCACCCAACCTCATGAAACGCACTGAGTGTGTTCAACTACATTCGTACATGGTATTCGATCGCACAGAGCGTGTGCATGGAGATCGTGTTTCCCCTGCGCTTTGAACAAAATGTTCGTTTTTTTTATAAGTACGAGAACGCAGACAGAGCGTAGAGCAAATGACCTCGTCTCATTGTTATGAGCTATTGTTAAAGATACACCAAGCGTGCACAGTGAATAGCTCGGAAAGCGTGGCCAAAGCGTACGCAGAGCGTGTTCAGGTCGTGGCAAGAGCGGGAACGAGCTACCATTGTGTCATTAATCGCTCGATTTGTCAGCGTTTCCCCTACGCTTTGGAAAAAATGTTGGTTTTTTTAGTACGAGAACGCAGACAGAGCGTGGCTATAGTGTGACGGCACACTTAGAACACAATTTGTCTGGATTGCTATTGTATGGGGATTAGCTGGTCTATTTAACTCTGGTGAGCCAGGGTGTGAATAGGCTCTAATCATGACTTTGAAAAGGTCTTTTTTCATACAATACACCCCTATAGAATTCTTGGACATGGGTGTAGGTCTAAAATAATTCAATTTTACATGAAATTTGCAAACTTAGAAGGGGGCCGATTTGAAAAACGGTGCCCACGCCCATTTTTGACAAAACTCCCCCAGAAGAATCGACCATAGCGCCAAAACCGTTGGGCGGATTGGGCTAAAACTTAAATATTTGCACTTTGAAAGGTTGAAATATCATACATACCAATTATGAACAAATTTGAAGGGGGTGCGATGAAATCCATTGGGTGATTTGACATGGAATGACCCAGACTTGTTATTATCATTACTAATTGTATGGCCAATAATCTGCCAATAGCCAAGAATTTTCTTACAGGTAGTAAATTCCTATTATACCCAGAGATTTGTTATATTGTCAGAAAGATGCAAACAGAATAATAAAATAAGAAAGTAAGAACTTATCATGCAGCTGTTCGTTCACTTGTATTTTTTTACTGGAGCATATTGGACTTACCCTGAGATCTAGGATGCGGTTGTCAAGACGGACGTCCTGGCCAACGGTTGCTAGGGCTCCCTCCCCCTCCTCGTCTCCCTGGGGCCTGGAGGCATCGTCAATCTGGAGGGGGAGCCTTGGCTCCGCCGCGCTCACAACAAAGATCTAAAAAACACAAAGAAACAGGACATATTCATCCTGATTATGATTTCAAAGGACAATGGAACCCGAAGATAAAGTTGTTTTGGAGGTAATGAGCAGAGAGAGAGAGGAGTCTTTGGTCTTATATAAATAGAATCCATGCAAATGATTCAATCAAACATGACAAGGGTTTAACAAGAAAGGCCAGTATAAACCAAGAGATGAGATCAAAAGCATCCACTACATCCTAAAACCCTCCCTATCTTGACAATACTCATACTATCACTGTATTTTTCTTTTTTCTAACTACAATCTCAAGAAAGAATAACAACAGTCCTTCTCAGGACTGTCCAATCCTTCCCTTCATTCAAGACTGAACTCAAGACCCACTTATTTAGATCGATTTAAGCATATTTTGTATAATATAATCTCTATCGTCTCACTTAAATTACATGACTTTATTGTTCAATTACTTCTTTTCTATTAAATGTCATTATTTTGTGTAATTATTATTACTTGTAACAGCGCTTAGAAACCCTGTATTAAGCGCTTTATAAATGCAAGCTATTATTATTATTATTATGATGCTACCGAAAGCCTACTGTGTACATCCAAAGTGGAAGAAATCTGTTACCTGGGTGATATGAAGTTCCACATCTTTCTGAGTGCAGCTCTCTATTGGCTGCGGCACACGAACCACTACTCCCTCAACATCGACGATTGATTCTTTGGTGATGCTGGAAATTCAATGAGAATTGTTTATAAAATCCAGCAAATAATTACTTGTAATTTGGGGGCAACTTCAAAATACTGTTTATCATACAGCCATCACTACAATCAGTGAAATGTTCATTTTGAGACAATAAGAAAAAAGTAAAACAAATATGTCTTCATTAAAGGTGTCTAATAATATTGTATATCAAGCAATTCAGATGGTGTAATGAAGTAAAATTTGTACGACTCTATTGCTATGAATCTTCCAAATGTAAGGAATAAAAGCTGAAAATGTGTTACATGTTTAGCGGCTCTCATTCTGGCATATCTATATAACACCATAACACTACTACATTGGTACAATTGGTTGTTTTCAATCACAAATCTGGAACATTAACATCAGCTTAAATATCTATGTAATGATAAGGAAGGCACTGCCCCAAGTACAACCACTGTTGACTTCCCGTTTTCTAGTCGAGGACAAAAATCCAAGGGTAGTGAACAATGACAGAACATGGGGCAGGGCCTAATTAAGACATCAAGTTGATATATCCAAACTCTATCAAATGTATTTGCAATTAAAAACTGCCTTATTTAGTTTCTAATAGTAGGATTAAATGACAAGAAAAGTGAGACTTGGCTTCTTACGTTGCTGCAAACTTGACCATGGGCTTGCTGACCTTGTCCCCAACGCACACGATACCCTGGGCGTTGAACTGCTGCTGACGGATGACAATAAAACACTGCTTGCCTGCCAGAGAAACAAACATTGAAATATGCACGGTTAGCCAAGATCAAACGGAATAAATCTTTCATTGATTATAAATCCCACTGGCCTGAACGGGCAACCAAATCAAACATAATTGGTAAAGCGAACCACCACCCATAAATAGTACTCTTATAAATTAAAGGCAATAGTTTAAATAGTCCATTCCACAAGTTCAGAAAAATAGGTTTCCATACAAATTATATAATTTGAAAACTCAACACAATATTAAAGTATGTGTTCATTGGTCTGCAGAATGAAGACTAGCTTTTCTCTATGATGTACGCTTCGGCCGTGTGTCTATCGTCTCCAAACGTGCAGGCATATAGAGTTGGCGCATTCGCCGACAAATGGGGCATACAGAACCACAAGGCTCTGATGGTTCCGAGGCTCTAATGGTTCCGTAAGTGTTGGTGATTAATTGTATTGTTATGTTACCGAACAAACAAAAACATTTGTAATTGAACAGACCTTTGCTCCTACTGGTGTGCAACCTGGCTCTCAGCCACAGCTTCTGGTCGACCTTCTCTGGGGTCAGATCTTCCACACGAGACATAGTCCGCTCTGTTGGGGCAAGATTAGGAAATAAAGATTAATTTTGTATAGTTTATCAATATGTTTACAGCAGACATGTCAAATATTCCGGTCTGTCAAGGTAAGATTAATAAAAATTACATTTTATTACAATCACTTTCATGGTTGAATTAATGAAATGGAAAAAAAAGAAGTCAAATGCCCACTTATACATTTATTACTCCATGACCAACCTATCGTCTGTGACTAGATACAACACACCTTCATAGAATTGGCTTTCCTTAAATCATGACCGATTATGTGACTCAAACTAATGCACATTTCTAATTTTACATTCCATACTCCAGCAAATTCCCACTCCCGACGACAGACGGTCAACCTGTTTGAAATGTCGAGCCCCTGCTACAGCCCATCCCCTCCTTACCATAACGCATACCTGCGCTGTAGTTATTTTTTAGTACAAGCTCAAGAAAGAATAACAGTCCTTTCCAGCACTACCATAGTCCTTTCTGGGACTACCCAAGAGATAATACCAACAGTCCTTCTCAGGACTCTACAATCCCTTCCCTTCTCACAAGGTGCAACCACGAGCTAACTCTAAATATTTCACACGGTGTGAAATAAAAAGTGTGAAATATGGAGTGTGACTCTCCATGACCCACCTATCTTCTTCTGTGACTGGATCAGCGGCATGACCCCATACAAGTCCTTTGCACAGTCATCTCCTTCCTCAGCCTCGGCCTCAGCTGCCTGTATTCAAAGAGGGGGAGAGAACATTAATTATGACAAGCGTCCACACTAACTTTGTTCTGTACTGGCCCATTCGGGCAAGTAAAGTCATACAAGATATTTAAATTTTTACTTGCCCTCTACTTCTAGATGAGATTAAAGGGATAGTTGAGTATTGGTCAAACTTAACTTTAGTAACCAGAACCTGCATCATTACGGTACAAACTAATAGAGCATTGAGCATTTGATGTTTGTTAAAATAATGATTCAATCTAGAGATATATCATCAACAACTATTTAAAAACCTATTTATATTTTTTCAAAAATCAAAATGTCCCCAGGCTGGTAGACTTATGAATAAAATATCTTGAAATCAAATTTTTAAACTATGAGAGCATTTGAAAGGGAATGATTCTCATTTTACATGTTTTATTCAAGGAACTTTCAAATGGAATTAAAACCAACTAATTTAGTGTCAAGGGGCATTTTTAGAAGTACAAATTTTCCCTTGAACACATATGAAATTACCTTGTTCTCTTGTAGTTGATCAATTATTTAGTAGCTTCAACCCAATATGATGGATGTTGTTACTTGTTAGATTTGGTGGCTATGATTAGATTTAGAACTTGCTATTCCGTTCTATTTATTTGGTGGCTTTAATTGGATTTAGTGGCTATATGTTAGCTTTATTGGCTATGGTTAGATTAAATGTTTAGATTTAGTAGCTGCCACAATGAAAATTGAAGTTAGCAACCATCCCCCTCAAGTGTACATTTACTGTGACTGTACTCTACTGTACCTGTTGGGCCTGTCTCTCTGCCTTCTTGGCTGCTTTCTCTGCTTCCTTTACAGCCTTCTTCTGGGCCTTCTTGGAAATCGGCCCCTCCCTAAACATTAACAGATGAAACAAACAAAAATATTGATTTATGAATCCATTTCATTTCATTTTATTTCCACAATTAAAACACACTTTATACATGTTATTGTACAATTGTACATTCACAATAAAATACAAATAAACGCTAGGGTATACATCAAACAGAACAATAGTAAAATAACTGGTGGGAACAACAAAAGCAAAATATAAGCTTCCAGAAAATACAGCAATAAGTTACAACGTTAATACAGAATTGTAAAAGGCAATGACAGACTTAAGTTGATCATATCTATCGTTCTTTCAAAATCAGGTGTAGGCCTACATACAGTATTTATAAAACAAAAAATGTACATACATGTACATGTATGGTTAATTATTTCTTTAAAGCCAAATGCTCGTTTTGGGAAAATTATCGGAAATAACTTTATTGGCCAAACTAATTGATTAGTATTGTTGAATTGCATAAAAAGGGGCGTGTGTGGACAAATATGAACCTTAGGCTTAGTATCGTTCAATGCAGAAATATCAGTTAAAACGTTTATGTCAATTATGAAAGCCGTTGACATTAACCTGCATTGAGCCTAAATTCACCATCAGTTTGGCCCGGCCGCCTACGCTGTCCACATCTAGACTATACGCTCGTTCGTGCGATACGCTCATGCGAAACCTGTGTGCCGCATTTGCCATAGGATTAGCACGCAGCGCACGAGGGTGCATATCAACATACAACCGTCGGCGATATCAATTTACAGTAAATGAGTTTTATTATTTACCAAATACATCAATTAGTAGGCGGTTTCCAGGCCATATTTGTATCATCCCGTACTATAGTAAAAACATGTTCTTTCGAAGTCATGATTGGTAATTTTAAAAAATAAGAGCGTACATTTCATTTTTTGTGTGTGAGGCGTTTCAAGCACAACAAAACTAATCCTCTCCCCCACCACACAAACACATAACATGTAAACAAAAACACGCCCAGTTACAAATCAAATGACTTTGGAAAAAGATTCATACCCTTGTGCATTTCCCTGCGTGTCAGACATGGTATTAATTTGCAGAGTTGTCAACTTCCGATCAAGACTCTGGTCATCAAGCACCCTGCAACTTCACAAAATCTGAGCCTCCGAGGATGACGAATTTCACACGGTTACGATCCAAATAAGATATCCTCCACTAGGGCTAAATTTACATTAAATTATACCTTGTTATTCTAACTCACAAAGACGCAAACTGTCACAATGCTAGCGGACGCAAATCGGTCGGGGGTATTGTACCGTAGCGAGGTACGTACAGGCCGATGGCGACGGCATAGCTAGGCGAGGCAGTTGGCTACGGTAGCTGCATGCAATAAACAGCTGCTTGTACACGTGCACAAAATAACTGTGCTTTAAATGCAAAGTGGTCTAGCGCCCTCTGTAAGTTAAAGTACGCGCAGTCTCAGTTATTTAAAATCCCTTTTCTTTATGTTGAAAAGCCTGTCAAACAATAAATTCATACATGTATAGATTAGTATTTTTCTGAATAACATTAGTGACACTGCATTTATTTATAATTTTGTATACCATTTTTTGTTTTAAACAATTTGCGCAAGTAACTTGGACCAGAGGCGGCAATTTTTTAACAAAGTTCAAGATAAAAGTCAAATCTGTGCTGCACTTCTGCTCAAATTTCAGATATTGATCATTATATTCATCTTCTATCATGTCTAGGCAGAACTAAAATGAATTTCCACTCCATGATAATACAGGTGGGTGTATTCTGAAAACTATTTTAAGTTAAAATTTATTGTATCTTCGTCACTAAAATATGTTTTTTAGCAAATCGATACAGATTTGGCTAACAATATTTTTAAATCGTTTACAGAAAATGATGCCCAATTAAAGTAATGATTTTCGGCCCAGAAAGGATGCAACAACTACGATCGTTAATTTCATCACACCATCGACCAATGTCATTGTTTTTTGTTTGATTGGGTAGAACATTCTTTTTCCAACAAAATTATACCATGAGCATTGATTTTGGGTAAGGCGTTGGGATCCTATATAGGGCCATTTTTCTGAGGCAATGTCGTTTCCTAAATTTGCTACTTTTTCGTCTCCAGCGATCCTCGGAACACTGAGACATTCTCGCCCCACGGCCTGCCGTAGAATTAGCTGTACAGAAGAATGGCTCACATTGTCTTCCTTATCAAAGGGAGAGCAGTCATGCGGTACTTCTGTACAACTATATATGGCAGGCCGTGGGGCGAGAATGTCTCAGTGTTCAGAGGATTGCTGGAGACGAAAAAGTAGCAAATTTAGGAAACGACATTGCCTCAGAAATATGGCCCTAGGATCCAAACGCCTTACCCGAAATCAATGCTCATCCTGGTATCATTTTGTTGGAAAAAGAATGTTCTACCCAATCAAACAAAAAACAATGACATTTGGTCGATGGTGTTGATGAAATTAACGATCGTAGGTGTTGCATCCTTTCTGGGCCACCCTGTATAGTACATCACGGACAATCACATAACATGTTCGAATTGTAACGGCAATATTTTATTCGATACACATTTTTTTTACCAACATTGCATAAGATAAACAATGAGCACGCACTCCTTGTTATTACTTTATAGATGACATTTTATTAGCTAGCGATTATCTTTATTTATTTATTTTTTTCAATTTAAACCTTGACAGGTTTTGTCTATCACAAGCAAATATACAAAACATATCCAAAGCATTTAATTCAGAGTTACCAAATAATGTTACAATCTCTTTCATTCACAGCCAAATAAGTTTTCATAAATTTGCAAAATAAGTATGAAATGAATATCGCAGTTGAATAAATTAAAGAGTAGACACAATTAATATTTTCCTATGCATTTAAATAACTTTAACCAGACTATCCCAAAGATATATAGCAAAGAAAGAATCAATTTTTTGTAAATGTTGGTTCACAATTACATTGCGTAACGGTAATGGAAAATTAATAAATTAAAACACAATAGAATTATTGGGGAGGGCAGCTGTAGTCATCCATGCACTTGTCTATTTTTTAAAAGGTTAAACATCAATTCAACGAAAATGTACTAAATTCCATCATCATTTTTGTAATTTCTTGCATTATGATTAAGAGTAATATTGCGGCACTACTAAGCCCCACAGTGGCGTAGCTACGGGGGGGGGGGGGGGGGGGGGGAGGCACACGGGCCGGGGCACGTACCCTAATAATTTGAAGGAAAAACAGGAATGAAAACACAAGGGCGAACAGGGTGAACATGCCCCCATATCTCGGATGCCACCCCCCATTTCTTCGATCACGCTACGCCACTGAAACCACAAAAGTAACAATCTCCTAACAAACATCCACTAATGATCTGAAAAATGTGCGTTTTTCAACCAATCAGATTTGCGCATTTAGAACACAATGATCCGACATATACAATTAATTGTAACTATTTTTGATAACTAACTGCATTTACTTTTACATGCAGTCATATAAATCTCCCTCTATAGAGAAGTTAAAATCTGAATACCACAATCATAAATATCTTCATAACGAAAGCAACATTCTGAAAACCGAAACCGTCACCATGTTTTTACTGGTTATATACAAATACAATGAGGTTCACGAGACCGTAAAAGTTTTAGGTAAGATTTGTGGATATTGACAATGTTACTAGATCAGTCGCTGTCCGGATTAACACCGGTGTATTTCACGGCGTCCTTCTGCATTTTTTGCACGTGAGCGTCCGTCTGCGAGTGCAGTTGATTGCAGCACTTCATCAGCCAGCACACGAGACCGATGTTGACGACGAGCAAGACGAGGATGGCGACTTCGAGCAAGATGAACTTGATCTTCGACCAGCGAGACTGCATGGAAATATTGCAAAAGATAACAGAGAGCAAATAATGCACAAACATGTCGCTACTACAAATCATGTTGATACTACGAACTGAACATTTTGTTATCTGAAGTATAATACAATTAGAAAACATTTAGTTGACTGTATCAAATTACTTAAACAAATATTCATACATTTAACCCATTTACCATGTTACATGGGGGCTAGAACCCATTATCACTTTGTCAGTAGTAAATTCATTGATATTCGCCTCATGTTGATCATTGAATGATTGCATTGAAAAACAGTAAGTTTTCCATCAGTTTTGACAATAATTACAAAAACAAATGTTAAGGTTTTCAGTTCGATAAATCACTCTGATAAGCAGGCAGTAACAGTTCATGACTCGTCGTGTGTAGTCTAATCCTATATCAACATTGAATCTTTAAGTTTACATACAAAATTCATGCTTTTATCCGGAAGTGCACACTTGGTCTAATATATTGCATTACGAGCCCCCATTATTTCCTTCAGAAATAAAAAGAAACAAGAGGACACAACTTACATGAGGTTGTGCTGTCGGCAACAGATGTTGGGGAGCAACTTCTTCGGCATGTTCAACTTCTTGAATTTCTTCGTTCTCGCTAGTTTCTCTCTTCTTAAAGCCATGCAGCTCACTGCTTCGTAGATAGGGCGTAATTGGAGTATGGAACAGCTTTCTGGGGTCTAGTCCATCTGTGTCCGTTCCCTGATTCCTAGTTTCCTGGCTTCGTATACTCGTTGTTTTATCCGCATCCCGACTAGCGGTTAGAGTTTGGGGTTGCAACACTTCTGTCGGAATTTGGGACCGATTCCTCTGCCTCTGCCTCAGATGTAGGTCTAGTACCGACATGCCCGAGTCATCCTGATTCCCGGTGTCCGAGCTCTGTCCACTAGTTGTGTCATCCGTATCCCGACTAGCGTTTAGAGTTTGGGGTTGGAACGCTTCAGTCGGAGTTTGGGGCCGATTCCTCTGCCGCTGGTATAAACGCCCATCTGTGTTCAGATGTAGGTCTACCGACATGCCCAAATCATCCTGATTCTGGTTGCTCGAGCTCCGTCCACTAGTTGTTTCACCCACATCCCAACTAGCGTTTAGTGTTTGGGGTTGGAACGCTTCAGTCGGAGTTTGGGGCCGATTCCTCTGCCGCTGGTATAAACGCCCATCTGTGTTTAGATGTATGTCTACCGACATGCCCGAGTCATCCTGATTCCCGTTGTCCGGGCCCTGTCCACTACTAGTTGTTTCGTCCACATCCCAACTAGCGTTTAGTGTTTGGGGTTGGAACACTTGAGTCGGAGTTTGAGGCCGATTCCTCTGCCGCTGGTATAAACGCCCATCTGTGTTCAGATGTAGGTCTACCGACATGCCCAAGTCATCCCGATTCCCGTTGTCCGAGCTCTGTCCACTCGTTGTTTCACCCACATCCCGACTGGCGTTTAGAGCTGTTTGTAACACTTGAGTCGGAGTTTGGGGCCGATTCCTCTGCCGCTGGTATAAACGCCCATCTGTGTTCAGATGTAGGTCTACCGACATGCCCGAGTCATCCTGATTCCCGTTGTCCGAGCCCTGTCCACTACTAGTTGTTTCGTCCACATCCCAACTAGCGTTTAGTGTTTGGGGTTGGAACGCTTCAGTCGGAGTTTGGGGCCGATTCCTCTGCCGCTGGTATAAACGCCCATCTGTCTTCAGATGTAGGTCTACCGACATGCCCGAGTCATCCTGATTCGCGTTGTCCGAGCCCTGTCCACTACTAGTTGTTTCGTCCACATCCCAACTAGCGTTTAGTGTTTGGGGTTGGAACGCTTCAGTCGGAGTTTGGGGCCGATTCCTCTGCCGCTGGTATAAACGCCCATCTGTGTTCAGATGTAGGTCTACCGACATGCCCAAGTCATCCTGATTCTGGTTGCTCGAGCTCCGTCCACTAGTTGTTTCATCCACATCCCAACTAGCGTTTAGAGCTGTGGGTTGTAACACTTGAGTCGGAGTTTGAGACCGATTCCTCTGCCGCTGGTATAAACGCCCACCTGTGTTCAGATGTAGGTCTACCGACATGCCCAAGTCATCCTGATTCCCGTTGTCCGAGCCCTGTCCACTAGTTGTTTCGTCCACATTCCGACTGGCGTTTAGAGTTGTGGGTTGCAACACTTCAGTCTGGTATAAACGCCCATCTGTGTTCAGATGTAGGTCTACCGACATGCCCAAGTCATCCTGATTCCCGTTGTCCGAGCTCTGTCCACTCGTTGTTTCACCCACATCCCGACTGGCGTTTAGAGCTGTTTGTAACACTTGAGTCGGAGTTTGGGGCCGATTCCTATGACGTTGGTATAAACGCCCATCTGTGTTCAGATGTAGGTCTACCGACATGACCGAGTCATCCTGATTCCCGTTGTCCGAGCCCTGTCCACTACTAGTTGTTTCGTCCACATCCCAACTAGCGTTTAGTGTTTGGGGTTGGAACACTCGAGTCGGAGTTTGAGGCTGATTCCTCTGCCGCTGGTATAAACGCCCATCTGTGTTAAGATGTAGGTCTACCGACATGCCCGAGTCATCCTGATTCCCGTTGTCCGAGCCCTGTCCACTATTAGTTGTTTCGTCCACATCCCAACTAGCGTTTAGTGTTTGGGGTTGGAACACTTGAGTCGGAGTTTGAGGCTGATTCCTCTGCCGCTGGTATAAACGCCCATCTGTGTTCAGATGTAGGTCTACCGACATGCCCAAGTCATCCTGATTCCCGTTGTCCGAGCTCTGTCCACTCATTGTTTCACCCACATCCCGACTGGCGTTTAGAGCTGTTTGTAACACTTGAGTCGGAGTTTGGGGCCGATTCCTCTGCCGCTGGTATAAACGCCCATCTGTGTTCAGATGTAGGTCTACCGACATGCCCGAGTCATCCTGATTCCCGTTGTCCGAGCCCTGTCCACTACTAGTTGTTTCGTCCACATCCCAACTAGCGTTTAGTGTTTGGGGTTGGAACGCTTCAGTCGGAGTTTGGGGCCGATTCCTCTGCCGCTGGTATAAACGCCCATCTGTGTTCAGATGTAGGTCTACCGACATGCCCAAGTCATCCTGATTCTGGTTGCTCGAGCTCCGTCCACTAGTTGTTTCATCCACATCCCAACTAGCGTTTAGAGCTGTGGGTTGTAACACTTGAGTCGGAGTTTGAGACCGATTCCTCTGCCGCTGGTATAAACGCCCATCTGTGTTAAGATGTAGGTCTACCGACATGCCCGAGTCATACTGATTCCCGTTGTCCGAGCCCTGTCCACTACTAGTTGTTTCGTCCACATCCCAACTAGCGTTTAGTGTTTGGGGTTGGAACACTTGAGTCGGAGTTTGAGGCTGATTCCTCTGCCGCTGGTATAAACGCCCATCTGTGTTCAGATGTACGTCTACCGACATGCCCAAGTCATCCTGATTCCCTTTGTCCGAGCCCTGTCTACTAGTTGTTTCGGCCACATCCAGACTGGCGTTTAGAGTTGTGGGTTGCAACACTTCAGTCTGGTATAAACGCCCATCTGTGTTCAGATGTAGGTCTACCGACATGCCCAAGTCATCCTGATTCCCGTTGTCCGAGCTCTGTCCACTCGCTGTTTCACCCGAATCCCGTTTAGCATTCAGAGCTGTGGGTTGCAACACTTCAGTCGGAGTTTGGGACCACCCATTAATGTTCAGATGAAGGTCTTCCAAGTCATCCGGTGGACCATGAAGCAGGTTACCACTCATCATCATGGCGCTACGCATCGTTTGGTCCACAGGTTCCCAGGGGGAATGTTCGTATGGGGTTTGGGTAGGTAAAAATACTCTCACTGGCTCAACACTCATCTCTCCTTGGCCTTGGGGAGTAGCATCATCATAGTCAATCGGTCGGCCTTCGGATACTTCACCTGAAAAGAATTCAACATCGATTGTGATTTAGTGATCTAACAAACAAGACATGCCGATTAAATTGAGCTTTAAAGAACTGCAAGGAAAGAATACAAAATAGGATTAGGACACGGTGATGTGGTAGTGATTGTGGTGGTAGCCTGTAGATGATCGAGCCCCGATCGAGTTAGTCTTGAGTGGACTTGTTGGAGCTAAAAAATAACATGGAAACGGCGTCAATTAAAGTAATGGAATCTTTCTTATACAGAGTGTCCCAGAAAGGTTGCAACACTTAGGATCGTTAATTTCTTCGACACCATCGACCAAATGTCATGATTTTTTACTTCATTGGATAGAACATTCTTTTTCCAACAAAATGATACCATGAACATGGATTTTGGGTAAGGCGTTTGGATGCTAGGGCCATTTTTCTGAGGCAATGTTGTTTCCTAAATTTGCTACTTTTTCGTCTCCAGCGATCCTCGGAACACTGAGACATTATCGCCCCACGGCCTGCCGTAGAATTAGCTGTACATAAGAATGGCTCACATTGTCTTCCTTACAAAGGGAGAGCAGTCATGCGTTTCTTTTGTCCAGCGAATTGTATGGCAGGCCGTGAGGAGAGAATGCCTCAGTGCTCAGCGGATCGCTGGAGACGAAAAAGTAGCAAATTTTGGAAACGACATTGCCTCAGAAAAATGGCTCTAGCATCCAAACGCCTTACCCAAAATCCATGTTCATGGTATCATTTTGTTGGAAAAAGAATGTTCTATCCAATGAAATAAAAAATCACGACATTTGGTCGATGGTGTCGAAGAAATTAACGATCGTAAGACTGTTGCAACCTTTCTGGGACACTCTGTATAACCACTATTTTCATGAGAAATATAGCAGCACATCCGGTATAGTTATTATAGAATGATACTCACAAGGCACGAAGAGGGTAAATCCGGCGAGTAAAATACATCGCAAATACATTTTGAAAGAAACCAAATTCACGTGTGCTGCCAGTGATTTTGTTTGACAAAACAAAGGATGCTTTTCCATGGTGTAGACAAATTTATGTGGGAGAAATTAGACAAATTTCCGGGAGAAGTTACACAAAAGTGTTCAAAACTATATCCAGAACCACACACGTGTTCAAAAGGAAATAGCGCGTCGCGTGGTCACTCTTTAGGACGCAGAGGGGAGCATCTAATACGCGCGAAAGTGGAAAAATCATTTTTGGCATGTCGGGTGACCAATGTTTTTGGACAGCTTGTTACCTGCCTAGTAATTGAAACAACATAACAATCCTGAATGAAATAAGAATGCAATTTCGAGTGTCTTCAATGCACAAATTAGTTTTAATCTGAAATATCAATGCAGCCGAGGCGCCATTACTTCCATACACATCGGTATTAAATTATTAGCTAATTATCATTGGTGTCGAGTTGCCAACTTTGGTAAACAGGTCAAGCGCTTATTGTGCGCACTTAAAGATGCGCTTGTCATTTGGCCTTTTGTCTTTCTTCTCCGTTAGTTTTCATCTTTTTGATGGGATGAGCTGATATTCTTCTTCTTCTTCTTCTTCCTTGTATAGTGCAGGCTTCATGACTGAAGATTACGCACTGCGTGATGTTTCAATAAACCATGAAATCATCATGTTATAGCTTGGTTTTGCATGTTTTGTTGTCAGTGGTAGTAATTGTGCTTCTTCGCCCATCTGCAGGTAAGATAAATATTCAACCATTCAGTTTGATCTTACTACACTAGAATTGTGGTAGTGTTGCTCTGAATAATGATAATTAGCTAAATGTTCGCCACATTCCTTTTGTTCTAGTTCTAGTTCTATGGTAATACTCATCAACGCCTGTTCAGCATCTAGATGAGGGAAAAGCATAGAGTTGTTATATATACAGCTCTATGCGGTACAGTTCCTGTAAAGGGAACTAAATTGTTTCAAGAGCCACCTTGAACTGCTCCAAAGAAGGCAGTTCGACGATGTTCTGAGGTAGCTCGTCCCAGTCCTTTAGTGTCCTGGGGAAATAACTAAATTTGTAAGTGTCCATTGAAGAGCCTAGTCTCATATATCGTTGTTGTTGACTCCTCCTTGTAGTTCGCTCCCTCGGTTTGATGTAATCCGGTATTGGAATCGCAATGTTGTTATTTGCTATCTTGTAGAACATTGACAATCGTGCCCGTTTTCTTCTTTCTTCAAGAGTTTGGAGATTAAGTTGTTCTCGCATGGATGTTACACTGGCATCACGCTGGTAGTTTCCACAAATGAAACGAAGTGCACGTCTTTGGATCTTCTCTAGTTGGTCTATCTGGTTCTGCTTGTTGGGGTCCCATACTACCGAAGCATACTCTAGCTGGGACCGTACGAGAGAGATGTATGCCAGTTTTTTCACTTCTGTTGGACATTGTCTTCCAAGATTTCTCCGAATGAATCCAAGGGTCCTCGAGGCTATGTTTGTGACCGCATCTACATGAGATTTCCAGCTTAGACGCTCATGTAGCTCGATACCAAGATATGCTTTGCTGGCCACACCTAGAAGATCATCTCCCCTCATAGTGTAAGTGTGCATAATGGGATGCCTCTTTCTGTGAATTCGCATTGAGTAGCATTTCTTGGCGTTGAATTGCATTTGCCAACGATCAGCCCACTCCAAAAGTCTGTCCATATCTGATTGAAGTTTTACCGTGTCATCTACAGATGTTATTCTCCGCATCAAAAGGCAATCGTCCGCAAATAATTTGATGGTAGAATCGACCTCGTCACCAATGTCATTTATGAATAAGAGGAACATCAGAGGACCTAGAACTGTGCCCTGAGGCACTCCTGATGTGACACGAACCGACGTTGAAGCCTCTCCATCAACAACCACTCGTTGAGTCCTGGTAGTCAACCAAGTTGATATCCAGCTTAGGGTCCCATCACGAATTCCGTAGTATTTCAGCTTACTTAAAAGCCGATGATGAGCAACCTTGTCGAAGGCCTTGGAGAAGTCCAAAATCATTACGTCTGTTTGATGGTTGTTATCTAAAGATCTGGATAGTTCTTCCACCGTAGTGATGAGTTGGGACTCGGTAGAATGCTTCTTGCGGAAACCATGTTGATACTTCACAAGTATATCATTTTCATCCAGATGTTCCATGATGGAGTGAAATATCACATGTTCCATGAGTTTAGATGTGACACATGTTAGAGAAATAGGTCTGTAATTCTCTGGTTTGCATTTATTTCCCTTTTTATAAACAGGTACAATATTAGCAATCAACCAGTCCTGTGGTAATTTGCCTGTGTCATAGGATTGAATGAATATGACTCGGAGTATAGGGGCTATTTCCTTTGCATATCCCTTCAAGATCCTGACAGGAATTAGATCTGGGCCACATGCTTTATTTGAATTGAGTAGCATTTCTTGGCGTTGAATTGCATTTGCCAACGATCAGCCTTAAGATAGGCCTATATTGTAATGTGTCTTTGTTTGTGTTTATGTTAAATTTAAATTTAAGAACATTATTTTGAGTAAACTATTTTTTCAAAAAGCGATAAAAGTGACGCAGTATCGCGTGGTCACAACCTGCTAGAGATGCTAAAGCAAAATAATTATAATTTGTATCTTACTTCAACATTTTTTATTATCAAGGTTATCTCGCTGAAGCCAGTCCTATCGCGTGGCTGAATGACAATGATGTCCTTGCGATGTCACGTGATTTATCTGACATTTTGGGTTCAAATCAAAGGAACCATCATCATGGACGTCACGTGAGAGAATCAGGTGACCTGGAACCCGAGGTTGCGACTGATGAAGACCAACCAAGGATAGAAGAGGTACCTCCGGATCACGTGATACCGTCCAATAAGTACAGACCATACGTGAGTAATCACTTTGGCAATGACCCGAATTCGTTCCAAGCGGGGTTAAT
Source organism: Echinarachnius parma (assembly GCA_037951105.1). Taxonomy (NCBI): domain Eukaryota; kingdom Metazoa; phylum Echinodermata; class Echinoidea; order Clypeasteroida; family Echinarachniidae; genus Echinarachnius; species Echinarachnius parma. The sequence continues at coordinate 37,288 of JBAMJV010008638.1, forward strand.
TTAGTCTTTCATTTTCTTATATATTCTGCCAGTTATTCTTCCTGGCACATTAGGGCAGCAACAACCAGGCGCGCCGGAAGCAGTTTTGGATTGGGGGGGGGGGGGGGGGGGGGGCAAAGACCTAGGGGGGCTCACGATTTGTTTTGAAGGGGCTCATGCCCAACCACACTCACATGGTTGCCTGAGGTGAGAGTGAGACATTGCGAGGGAGCGAAGCGACCAAGCCCGAGGGAACGTAGTAATTGAGTGGGGGGAGGGTGTGGGAGGGGGTGTCCCCCTCCCACGATAGGGAGATAGGGAGATTTTGCATTTTTGGACTTGAAATTGTGCAATCTGGTGCATACCTACATAGGAAATTCGGGCTTAAGATTAACTGTATCTGGGAAAGCGTGTTATGATTTGATCGACCAGAAATTTTAAATATATTTTTTCACGAAGAAAACGAATAATTGACACACTAATAAATATGCCACATTATGTATGATCCAATAAAATAGCCTACAGCCAAGAATGAGTCCCAAAGGAGCGAAGCGACCGAGGGCTGGGGCAGAGCCAGAGGGTGAGGGTTTGGGAGGGGGTAGCCCCCTCCCACGGGGAAGATTTTGCATTTATATACTTGAAACGGTGCAATCTGGTGCATACCTAGATAGGAAATTCGGGCTTAAGATTAACTGTATCTGGGAAAGCGTGTTATGATTTGATCGACCAGAAATTTTAAATATATTTTTTCACGAAGAAAACGAATAATTGACACACTAATAAATATGGCACAATATTTATAATCCAATAACGTAGCCTACAGCCAAGAATGAGCCCCGAAGGAGCGAAGCGACTGAGGGCTGGGGCAGAGCCAGAGGGGGAGGGTTTGGGAGGGGGTATCCCCCTCCCACGGGGACTATTTTGCATGTATATACTTGAAATAGTGCAATTTGGTGCACGTCACACAAGCAGCAAGAGCAATGCCAGCTTAGATATCATGTATATACGGGACTTGTGTGGTCCGGTACAGAAAAAAGTATTCACCCCAGACCATACGCAAGTTACACAATAAACTGGGATAATCTGTTTGCGCGCGAAGCGCGCAGCGAAAAACTTAAAATGGATGTATGAATTAGTTTTTCTACCTTAGAATAAACGCGTTTCCCCCCCCCCCCCACACTTTTTGGATTGGGGGGGGGGGGGGGGGCAGGGGGGCGACTGCCGGCGCCTATGGCAACAACAGTCTTCCACTCATGTTGGTCTTGGGCCAGTCTCTGTATGGTTTCACATATCAGTAACATTGTATGATATGTGGTCTTTTATCAAGTTCCCCTTCCATAGATCTTTGCCAAGTGCTTTTAGGACGATCTCTCTCATCCAATGGAGGGTTGTTCCTATATACCTGTTTTGGTATATGAAATGCAGATGTGAACAATAGCCCACCAGAGTTTGAAAGGAGCTCTGGAAGGCCAATCAAATGGTTCATTGCAATTCAAATACCAAAGCAAAACATACCTAGGCTACGTGAGTATCAAATAAGACTCAACATTTAAACCGTGTTTGCATAACTATGTCTACATCATCACATGCAACTCTTCAGACATTCAAATATGTTTTCTTGTAGTTTTGTGTATTAATATGTTTTATCCTTTCTTCATGCAGGCAAGATGGAAAAAGTTCAAATTCACGATACTCGAGATCGTGATCGCCATCTTAATCCCAGTCAACATCGCCCTCGTCGTCTGCCTCGTGAGGGGCTTCTGCGTGAGATGGACGGGCACGGCAAAAGGCACCAGTGACTTTTCCAAGCGATATGCGAAGAAGTACGTGGGACTCGATCCTAATAGTCCGCCTAGTGATGACGACGACGACGACGATGATGAATCAGATGAAGGGGAGAGTGATGATGATTAATTTTAAAAAAACACTTCAATATACTATATATCAAACTAAGAGGACGGCTTAATAGATGACGATAGAGAGTATACGAATCAGATGATGATGACGACGAGCGTGCTGAGGAGGAGAAAAGAGATTAAATAAAATCATCTCCAAGAACTTTCAAGAGAAATCTTGATTTCTAAATATACGGTTCCAAACCATAATGTAGATGGCTACGCATATAGGACGACGAGTCTGTGGATGTTAACATACATACTGATTGAAAGGAAAACGGTCTCTAGGTTCTTGAACGAAGCAGTCAAACCTGAATAGTGGCCACTTGCCTATAGTATAGTAGCCAACCTGCCTATTGTGGCCACCAAAAGTGATCCCCTGCATACAGGAAGCTATGGTATGGAACCTGTCTATAGAAGTGACTTGTCTACAGTAACCATTTTGTCCTTAGGTGGTCACTATACAAAGGTTTGGCTGCACTATCAGTGACTATAGGCTTAATTGGGTGTCTATAAACATGATAAAAAGAATAGTTTGATCAATCCTCAAAAATCTAAATATTCGGATGGCGATGTTATAATTGACATAATTTGTGTTTGATTGGGCAGTGGCTACCTTAAAATTGGCTTACGCAAAGTTTTGGTTTTGATTATATCAAATATTAACATGACTGTATGTGTTTTTAATAGCGATCAATCATTCTAGGATTTATTTGATCCATAGACCGTAGCCCCAATCACGCCCCCTTCATGCATTACACCCACCAACTACGAGAGGATAATTAATTACCCTCTTGCAAATATCACCTCATTAATGCCCATTGTTGTCTGGGTCATGTGGGAAATGAAATGAAGAAGTCATTAATTAGTTATCGTCCTTTTCAATGATTTTGCTTCCTTAAAGTTAAACCCACCGTACACTACTCGACCTGATTCCGATTCGACAAACACCATCGTAATCTGAATTAATATTGCCAAAGCAAGAAATGCATGGCAAAGTTTACTTTCTTAAAGTGGAATGAAACGCTAAAATGTTTGCATTATGTAACTGATAAGACTAGTGCATAATTAATGTCACTTCTAGTCCTATACAAATTATTCTATAATGGGTATCACTAATAAAGGAAATAATCCATGTTTTTGAAAACACTTTAATCTGTTTTGACTGACCACTGGAAGCTGCCATGTTTTTCAACTGACAATATGAAACGTCATCCGAGCGCATTTGAGCGTGCATAATCAAAATCGGGTTACATAACCACTGACATAGCAGCAGATTCAACAACAGCGGTCAAATAATTATATGAATTATGCACTTATCATTAAATGTATGCAACAATTCCAGCGTTTCATTCCCCTCTAAGCCCAGTGCACACAGAGCCGACTCGACTCGATCCGGCTGGTTTTTAGTCGGATCGGGTCAATGTATGTTGCCTCAACACTCAGATTATCCTAGTCGGAAGCCATTCGAAAGCCAGTCGGAGCCGATTCAACATGACGAATCGGCTCCGACTGATCGGGCCCAACTCTAGCTGGACTGAAAACAAGTCAGATCGGGTCGAGTCGGCTTTGTGTGCATAGGGCTTTAGTCGTTTGTCAAATCGAGTGTACATGTAGGTCCATTTTGTCCTTGTTTTTTAAAATATATATTTTGTATTTATTTATTTATGTATTTATTTATTTATAAAAAAAAATGTTTAGTAAGTCTGTCTGAATTGAACAAGCTCATTTTCATCTCTATTGGTTCTTTCAGGCCTGGCTTTTTTCCTCTTTCAAATATAAAAGAAGGACACCAGCAGTGGTTTTTTTTATTTACAGTTTTTCTTTGTTATTATTCAAATTCGTTTTTATTCTATTAATGCACAATCTAGTCACTATACAGGGGGCACTTCCCCAAAATTATTATGTCCATCGGCACACAGCTGAATGAACACTAACAATGGCGCTCGTATTGCTCGTTGCTCGATGCTATGACGGGCAATAAGTGCGATTTATCAGGCACTGCATGATTTGGGAAAAATTGGCAAAAATGGGACCCTGACATGGAGTCACTCACAGCGCCCTAAAACAAAAACTACACGACCAAAATTACTGTTCTTGGTATCGTTTTTCATTGGAAAAGACATCCTATCCGATGAACATAGTAATTTTGTTACTATATTTTGGGAAGAGCCCCGTTGCGTTTTTTGGGGCCACCCTGTATAGAGTACCAAATTAGTGACGTATACTATTCTATTGTTATACAGGGTGGCCCACAAATAACGGCACGGGGTGCTTGCCATACTAAATACTCATGATGCCCGCCATACTGCATCGAGTAACGATCAACCGTGCGCCATTGTGAGTGTGCGTTCAGCTGTGTATAGAGAAGAAGGGGTACTAACAATGGCGCACGCATTGAACGTTACTAGTTGCTATGACGGGCATCATGTGTCTTCATTATAGCAAGCACCCCGTTCCGTTATTTCTGGGCCACCCTGTATAGTAGTTATGATTTTAAATACCCTGTCCTATCATGATTACGTGTATTTAGAAGTGGGTTTCAGCTGGACGATTGTCTAATTCTTAACACCCGTGGCGTTCGGTCAGAAATGTTTGGTTTGCCTGACATTGTTTGGGTCCATCATCCTTGACAATAAATAGCTATGACGTCACACTTCGGTACTTTGAAGCATGCTAGCTTCTGTGGTCGTTATTTATTTGTGCCATCTTTTGTTACTGATAGGTTTACCTAGATCATGAATAAGTTCCGAACCACCTTTTCTTATTACCCAACCTGCATAGATCGTGTTTAGAGAACCGATAAGTGATGTCACAGCTTATGGTTCTAAACAATGCCAGACAAGTCGAGAATTTGTGACATAGCCGTTGCTAAGAGGGTAATCGCCAGCTCCAAATCACACGATAAGTTGTATTCTATGTCAAAGTTACTTACCGATTCAACAACATTCTATGCGTATCTTATAAAGGTATAGTGTACCTCTTTGGTAGGTAACTAGGCATCAACATAATATACTCGGTAAAACCATGGTATTGTAGAACATTAAAAATCAACAATAAAATCAATCTCCGTGCCACAGCACAGCAAAAGACAAATTGAGTTGTGCTTAATTCAATTGAATTTATTGTGCATATATTTGAATACATTAAGAAACCAATTAATTAAAGGGATATGCTTCGTCTGAATCACCGAACCCACTTTTAGCTACTGGATCTTTCATAACTTGTCGTTTTCCTCTTTCTAATGCTAATAGAAGTATAAAACCGGTTTTAATTACCCAATCTTTAACTTCATTATTTAGATAGTTATGATTTACTTTGAAACAAAGTAAGAGTCGAAATATAAAGCTATATAACTGAGGCAGCAAAATAGCACATACGCCCTTTAATTGGCTAAATGTTTAAAGACTCGGTCACATAGCACCGGATAGCGTAACGGATGCCCGACGGAGGGTAACATTTTTCAATCCGTTCGTTTCCGTTCGTATGCGTTTCTTGTCCGTTCCTTGTCAGGCGATGTACGTTGTTCTATCCGGCGGAATGTGTTTTGAGCATGAATCAATGTACCGGATAATTTGATTTTGCAAATTTTCTATTCATCGGGCATCCGTTTACACTATCCGGTGAGATGTGACCGGGCCTTTAGTAATACACATTTCATCAACCTTTTGTTCGACCATTGAGATATACCGGTCACAAATACCAGCACTCTGGTTCAATTAAGCTCATTGCAACGTTACGTGGTTTATTGGATCCCTTCACTGTGTGATGACGGACGCTTTAGTAGTGATCATGAGCCTACTGCTGATCAGCAACCTGCTCGTAGTGGTGTGTTGCACGGTGTCCCACGCGGCTTCACTTCGGGAGGTAAGCCGGTGTGACAGGGATAATTTGTCCAAGTGTCCAGGGGGAAAATAAATCAAGGGAAATATATGTCCTAATTACTCCGTAAATGATTGTGTGTTCTGGGTTTGTATGTTGTATGACTGACGTCATTCGCGTCAGTGTGACGTCATGAATGAGTTAAGTGTGTAATATGCGTGAATTACTGTTCGTTTGAGTGTCCGTATGCGTGTTTGTCCGTATGTTTGTGTTTGAGTACTGGTGTATGTGTGTCTCCGTGTATACGAAGGCTCGAAAACGGACAAAAATAAGATTATAAACTGTACGAATGACGTCACTGGACACTTATCCTGTAACACCAGTTCGGATTGTGCATGTGATGTTTTGTTGAAATAGTGATTAGATAGAGAGATAATCAACAATTATTTAAAAACCTCTTTTGTAAGTTTTGAAAAGAGGAAGCATTTTTAAAAGTTTGTAACGGCTGGTTCAAAATTATCGAATAATTGCGGGGCCCCACAATTATTACAAATGGTAATGTTTATGGATATTTCAGCCATTTCTGAACCGATTTTGATCAAATAAAGTTTATTCTGTCATTAAAATTGTATGCTCTTTTACATTTGACACCAGTTTTTCATTATCTCGCAAACAAATTGTGCAAATTATCTTGTGTAGCGCCCTCTATACCGGAAATCAACTTTCCCTTTAAAGGGATCTAGTAACTTTATTGACTGTATTTAGTAACTGTGCAAAAAAAGTAATATGGTTGATACAGTGTGTATCGTTATGATCTGATATGTGCACAAAGTAATGTGTGAACATTTCACGTTAATTGGATGTTGTTTGGCCGAGAAATTGGCAAAAATGCAAAGTGATATTCACTAACTCATTGCACTTACTTTGAACACGGCTTAAATTATCACGTAGACAGCTAGTTTAAAGGTGCATCTGTAAAGTGTCAGATATTGCCCAAAATGACATTTGAGACTTCAATCCTGTTCCAAAATCATTGTAAGATATGTCCGAATGATGTGTGAAAGTTTCATTGAAAAAGAACACTGCTTTCCTGGTTACAAAAGCAAAAATATGCGTCAGCTTTTACAACGAATTACTGTATGACGTTTATGAGGTTTATGACCGTTCATTAACACTCTTGAGCTGAATGATAGATATCGTCATACTAAAGGGGCATTTGAAAAAATCTAACCCTCTTTTATTCTTATCTTACCATAAGCTAAACAACACGGTAGAAGAGAAACGAGGAAGCTCCAAGTAATGTTCGTGGAGTTAGACACTTTACAGGCATCCCTTTAACATCTGAACACTACAATCGTAAATATCTTTTGAACGAAATGGAAATTTGAAAAACAGAAACCTGTCACGTGCTTTTATTGTTGATATGAATAGGACAAGGTATGAGAAAACCGCCTAGAGTTCCAAGTAAATTTTGAGGATTTGGACAATATTACTAAATCCCTTTAAAGGGATAGTCGAGTTTTTGTTTTAGTCCGCAAATGCCTTCAAAGTGCATGGTTATTGCTCATTCTTATTCATGTCACTTCTAGTGCCCTTTTAGGACCAACAATTTCTATGAAAGTAATTTTAGACCCCCAAATGTGTGCATTTTAGATGAAATCAGACTCATACCAATTCAGCTCCACTTTCAAAAAAGATATATTGTCGCGAAATTAGCGTTTTTCATAAATATATTTGTTGTCTTTGGATTGACTTTTGTTTTAAATGTCAGCGTATAGTAAAATGTTATGCTACTATATCACTGGGTCAATACGCTGGTCGCTACCAGTACCCTGCATACAATACATTCTTCCTAGCAAGTCCCGGAAGTCCTTGAGACGCCACCAGTAGATCGTGCAGTCCAGAATCCAGCTTGATAAAATAAAAATCTCACATCCGGATCGGAATCCTGCGCCCAAACACCCGGCAGCGTCATCGAAGAAAAGCGAAGTGGTGGCGAATATGGACGCTATCATAGTCACGGCTGACGTCAAGTAGACCATGGCGAACGTCTTCAGCACCCGCTTGTTCTCCTCGAGACGCCGTTCCTGCTCCGCCCCAGCGACAATGGTGCGGGACACGGCTCGGTAGAGAAGGGCGTAGCAAGTCCCGGTGGTGATTGTCGTCAAACAGATTGACAGGACGCCGATTACGACGAAGACTTCGTACGGGATGAGTGTCGTGAGAGCGACGATCGTGCCCGAAATCACCCACGTCCCCAGGCACAGGGCAGCGCACATCGCTGTTGTGATCCGTCGCTTGTTGCCGAACGGATCAACTACGATTTTGAAATAATGATACCCAGCTACCAGCAGAATGCTTTCGATGGCGACATTGATGAACACGCCCTGCACAGATATACACCAACGGTTCTGGAAAGAGATTACAATAGTGTATAATATAATAGTAGACATTATTGTTATCATTATCATTTATGTTATTATTATTATTATTATTATCATTATCAGTATTATTATTAGTAGTAGTAGTATAGTAGTATTATTATCATTATGAAAAATACAAATGAATTGGCTCCATTAGGGCAACACTCCGGCAGGAGTTAGCCCATAAAGTCACATTTAGTAAATGTCCAAGTAAGTATTATTATCATTATTAGTATTATTCGTATCGTTATTGTTATCATTATTACTATTATAATTAAATATTACTATGACTATTATTATTGTCATCATTATCAGTAGTAGTAGTAGTAGTAGTAGTAGTAGTAGTAGTAGTAGTAGTAGTAGTAGTAGTAGTAGTAGTAGTAGTAGTAGTAGTAGTAGTAGTAGTAGTAGTAGTAGTAGTAGTAGTAGTAGTAGTAGTAGTAGTAGTAGTAGTAGTAGTAGTAGTAGTAGTAGTAGTAGTAGTAGTAGTAGTAGTAGTAGTAGTAGTAGTAGTAGTAGTAGTAGTAGTAGTAGTAGTAGTAGTAGTAGTAGTAGTAGTAGTAGTAGTAGTAGTAGTAGTAGTAGTAGTAGTAGTAGTAGTAGTAGTAGTAGTAGTAGTAGTAGTAGTAGTAGTAGTAGTAGTAGTAGTAGTAGTAGTAGTAGTAGTATCATTATTATCATTAACTTACCTCTTCACTCCCATCAAAGCAGTCGACATACTTGCTGACGATGACGGCATAGTTCAACGTCGCGATCCACTCCGCGAAGACAACGTGAAACTTGAAGATGTTGTGCTGCTTCCACAACTTCTTGTTAAACATGAAGACTGCGGCGGTCACGGAGGTCAGCGAAAGAGCTACTGCACCCATGATCCTCTTAACAACAAGGAGTGCATCCTCTGCTCCATCGCAACGAAAGGGCGATGTTGCGTTGGTTGATGTACCCACGTAATTCTCCATCTTGTGTTCAAGTAAAAACTATCGTACAAGGGTCATCATTTTGTTTTAGTCCATTTTGATTCGATTGCCCTGATCGGCTGGCCGGCTTGCACGCGGACCGACTATATTCAATTGACCACCCAAATAAGTATCATCCAAATCACTGATAAGCAGTCTCGTTGATTCAGATTGGGTGATTTGCAGCAGTACGATTGGTTAATAATTCTAGACACCCTTGAGAGCTCTTTACAGAGGTAATAGGCGTTACATAATAACGCCAACTGCGACCTCCCTCCTATTAATGAAATTTGATCGCGAAATGACTGCGTGAGAGAATGAGAGAAAAAAAGAAAAACAACTTACAATACCTCCTCGGAGATGTGATATTACTGAATAATGCAGACATATTTTCTATTATCCATTTCCAAGAAACATTGGCCTGTATTCTACTAAATTTATCAACTTAGGATAAACTAATAAAGACAGAAATTCCCAGTCACCAGTTAAACCAGTTCAGCCAAAGGGAATTTAACAATCACAATGATAGTTGTCATGCACCACTTCTGATTGTTTCTTGTCATTAGACATCCAGACAATTGGATGCTTGACATTCTAATGGCATGCTTGAACATGTCTACTTATACACAGTGGCGGATCCAGGGGGGGGGGGGGTTACCCCCCCCCCCCCCTTGGGCTGCCAAGTGAAAATGTATCAGTGAAAAAAGTGAAAAAAATCACTTACGGGGGTTCAAAATAGAAGAAGAAAAAAAATCGCCGCTTCGCGGCTCATGGACGATGCTCCGCATCGTCATTGGGTCAAACCCCCCCCTAAGCAAAAAGCTAGATCGTCATTGGGTCAAACCCCCCCCCCCCCCCTTAGCAAAAAGCTAGATCCGCCCCTGATACAGGGTGGCCCCCCAAAAGGGGAACGGGGCACTTCCCAAAATATAGTAACAAACTGATTATGTCTATCGGATAGAGTGTCTTTTCCAATGAAAACCGATACCAAGAACAGTCATTTTGGTCGTGTAGTTTTTTTTAGGGCGCTGTGAGTGACCATGTCAGGCTCCCTTTTTTGTCAATTTTTACCAAGTCAGTGTCTGATAAATCGCACTTACTGCCCGTCATAGCATCGATCAACGAGCAATACGCGCGCCATTCAGTGTGCATTCAGCTGTGTGCCGAGAGAATGGGCATAGTTGTTCGCTACTATAACGGGTAGTAAGTCCGATTTATCAGGCACTGACTTGTTAAAAATTGACAAAAATGGGAACCTGACATGGTGTCACTCACAGCGCCCTAAAACAAAAACTACACGACCAAAATGACTGTTCTTGGTATAATTTTTCATTGGAAAAGACACCCTATCTGATGGACATAATCATTTTGGGAAGTGCCCCGTTCCGTTTTTTGGGGGCCACCCTGTATACTGTCCTTTTAGTCAGAGGACATTATACTATAACTGGTGACTTGTTAAACAATGTCATTGAAATGTTATAGTCTGTGGAGAAACAATACGGTTTATAGTGGTACATGACAACAATCAATGTGCTAGTCCAATTCCACTGGGGTGGAATGGTTTGTACTGGTTAGTGGTATTTTATGTCCAGCCTAAGTTGATAACTTTAGTAGAATACCAACTATCCTGTTTTAAAAAAGATAAAAGGAATAACTAAAGGGGGTTACGTAATTAGCGATATTCAACGTGTTCAAACAATATACATGATTGAGAAATTGCCAGTCGTTTTCATAATTTACTAGGTAAGACTTATACTTGCCTCATCTACTCTCTTGCGTATAGCAAATTAAATGAAGACTATATAACATTATTTTCCTTTATTGTTTATCTATGTTTATCTATGGAGTGTATATGCAATGTGTGTCCGTTATGCTCAAATTGAAATGTATTTGTAAATTAATGAGATAATTTATAGTAACATTGTCCAAATCCTCAAAACTTACTTAGAACTCTAGTGGTTCTCTCACACCTTGTTGTATTTGTATTACCAATAGAAACATGGAACAAATTCATTTTTTTTCGAATGTCCATTTTGTAAGAAAGAGATTTACGATTGGAGTGTTCGGATTTTGAAGTATCCACTGGATAGTCATAACTCTGTACAAAGTCAGTAAATATCAATTTGCATGTTAGCTCATTTCTCCGCCGTATAAGATCAATTTAACGTGAAATTTTCACAAAAAACTCAAATCATAAAACTGCACATTATGCCAGCCAAAAGGCTGCCAACAAAATTACTAGATCCATTTAATGGAATTTGTTTTCTTGAAATCATAACCTATTATGTGACTTTTATCAACCTAATTTACATTTCTATTTATACATTTAATACCTCATGACTAAGCTCTGTCGGTATTCCGATATTTCAATGTATACCAAGATAGTCAGTGCAATGAGTTTGCAAATATCACTTTTCATTTTCGCTCATTACTCGGCCATATATAACATCCATTTTAACGTGAAACTTTCACACATTACTTTGTGGACATAATCAAATTTTTAAAAAGTACACATTTTATCAACCATTTATCACGTTTTGCACACACTGTTAAAACGCTGTGTAAGCAAATTCAACAACTTGTTGAAATTTTTCAACAACCGCTGTTTAACATATGAACCATCCAACTGTTGTTGAAAACATTCAACAACCCAAGTTGTTTAAAGTTTACACAACTGTTGTTTTAATTTTTTCAACAACAGTTGTTTAGAATAAATTTCAACAACCCTGTTGTTGAAATAGCACATACAAAAAAGACGTAAAGCGGCAAGGTCGGAATCGAACCCGGGATCTTTAGGTTATAAGCCTCACTCTCTATCGACCGCGCTATCTCGGTTCGCTTGGTTTGCAATGGGACAAAAGGGGTTTTGACGCGGTGATTTTGCGGTCGAAACTATCACGTGATTTAACACGTTTCATCAACGCTTGAACAATGGCCGCTTCACGCAACCCTTCTTTGTACAACTTATCATTCTACACCTAAAGTTGTATGAAAAGATTTAACAACCATTTTTACACAGCGTTTTAACATTGCATGTCAACAGTCAAAACAGTTTAGTAGATCCCTTTAAATTGTTTTCTGTAAATTTGCTAATTATGTTCATGGTGTCCCGTTTATACAAGCCATGCTTCCTTTGGCACTGCAACTATTTGTAAACAAACAAAACAAGTTTATGTACATTAATTTCATACATTTGGTTGAAATAAAATAAAAGAGTTTAATTTAATTGAAAATACTCGGAACTATACAGGGTGTCCCAGAAAGAACGCAACACCTACGATCGTTAATTTCATCAACATCATCGACCAAATGTCATTGGTTTTTGTTTGATTGGGTAGAACGTTCTTTTTCCAACAAAATGATACCATGAGCATTGATTTTGCGTAAGGCGTTTGGATCCTATAGGGCCATTTTTCTTAGGCAATGTTGTTTCCTAAATGTGCTACTTTTTCGTCTCCAGCGATCCTCGGAACACTGAGACATTCTCGCCCCACGGCCTGCCGTAGAATTAGCTGTACAGAAGAACCGCATGACTGCTCTCCCTTTATTAGCTGTACAGAAGAACCGAATGACTGCTCTCCCTTTCTTCCTTATCAAAGGGAGAGCAGTCATGCGGTTCTTCTGTACAGCTAATTATACGCGAGAATGTCTCAGTGTTCCGAGGATCGCTGGAGACGAAAAAGTAGCAAATTTAGGAAACGACATTGCCTCAGAAAAATGGCCCTAGATCATTTTGTTGGAAAAAGAATGTTCTACCCAAACAAATCAACGATGATGTTGATGAAATGAACGATCGTAGGTGTTGCGTTCTTTCTGGGCCACCCTGTATAGTTTTTAGGCAAAGTCGTAATACCACGAATACCATGAATCACGCTGTATGGACACGCCTTATATTAGCTAATTGTCCTCTTTTCATATCCATGGGGACGATGGTGTGGACAATTAAATCGGACTCATTAGTTTGAAACAAGAACGATGTACGATGATGGAGAAATTATGTTACGTCATGTACATGCATATCGAGTAATTATTCATTATGATGAGGTCAACAATTATGTAGCAACTGCTCCAATAGTGCTATATGAGAGCTACCTATAACTTAGTCACGTTTGGCCTGCGATAAATTGTGAATCAGGGCGGATTGTGTAAAAAAATCATAAAGGAATAACACTTTCACATTATGAGCCTTAACTATAATATATATCGGAAAATACCATTCCCTCTGATTTTCACGGCAAAATAAAGCATATTAAGATCGTATTCATCGTAATGCAAGAAGGAAGCACTGATTCCTTATTTGGAAACACTGTGTCCTTATTTGGGAACAACATTTCCTTATTTAGTATACAGCGTTTCCTTATTATTTGGAAACGCCGTTTTCTTATTTGAATGGAATTTAATTGAATTTATTCGGCAAAATTAAACTACAAAATAATATAAAATAAATGTACAATAGCCAGGACCTCTGAGAAGCAGTAGCTTGTATTTGAGGCCCCAATATAGAATAAAACTACGAACATAGCAGTAACTTTACATATCACAATTATACACATGGACACTCACAGAGGATAGGAAAGAAAGGGTGAGAAAGAGAAAGAGGACATAATTATCTAGTCAGTCAGTCAGTCAGTCAGTCAGTCAGTCAGTCAGTCAGTCAGTCAGTCAGTCAGTCAGTCAGTCAGTCAGTCAGTCAGTCAGTCAGTCAGTCAGTCAGTCAGTCAGTCAGTCAGTCAGTCAGTCAGTCAGTCAGTCAGTCAGTCAGTCAGTCAGTCAGTCAGTCAGTCAGTCAGTCAGTCACGGATGACATGTCATGAAACGCAAAGCGTTTGATTAGAGTTCTGAATCGAGTAAGAGTGGTGCTAGATTTAAGGTCTTTACGAACATAATTCCATTCATTTACACATGCGAAATGAATATAATGGGTTCTTGACAACTACGAGTGGGAAATGTATAAAACAAATATAAATTAGTTTTAAAAATAATAATTATTAAATATTTCTGGAAGGATGCCTCTCTATGAAATTCAAACATAAACATTAACATCTTGAGTTTTACAAGATAAAAAAAATGGAATAGCTTTCTCCCAGTTTTCAATTGTTCAAGAAGAGGAAGAGTATGACTATCATATTGACTGTTGGAGATTAGACGTATGGCACGTTTCTGGAGTAAAACACGGTTTTCTTATTTGGAAACACCGCTTACTTATTTGGAACCATTGCTTCCTTATTTGGGCAAATTGCTTCACCGCGCGTTTTCTTTATTTCAGGATGATTGGTTGACTGATGCGAAGGTCTGCCTGTCTCCACGATGCGTGCTGCAGAGCGCATCCATCTTGACGTCAATGGATACATCTATTGATCCATGCGAGGACTTCTATGGTTATTTCCTTATTATTAAACACTTTTCCTTATTTGGAAACATTGCCTCATAGTTGGTCATCGTGTGTTTCCTTATTTCAGGATGATCGGTTGACTGATGATGAGAAGGTTTGCTTGTCTCCGCGATGCGTGCTGCAGAGCGCATCCATCTTGACGTCAATGGATACCTCTATTGATCCATGCGAGGACTTCTATGGCTATGCTTGCGGGCGATGGTCGAGGCATCAACGGATACCGGAAGGGTCTGGGAGCTGGAACAACTTCTTTGAAGTATTTACACAGAGCTTGGATGTGGTCATTGAGGTAAATCTTTAGCATAGCTGCCCATCATTTCGCACATCTTGATGATGTAATAATCATATTACATTTTTAATATCGCGTTGTCCTCCTGTGTGGATATCAAGTTATATGGCTATACATGTAGGTGATGGTCGATGCATGAACGGATGCAAGACAACCTAACAAAAATCTTGGATGCACTCAAGCAGGCTATTAGTAATACTATACACATTGATATTAATTTCATTCAGGCATAAGAAAAATTACCTGAAATACATTTTCAATAAAATTACAAAACAAATGGAGTTCCACGCAGTCAAGATTTTTATGGCGATAGTTTCCTCTCCCTCTTCCGCCTCTTTCTCCTCTTCCTTCTACTCCTCCTCCTCCACATCCTCCTACCCCCCTCCTCCTCCTTCTCCTCATCCTTCTTCTCCCCTCCTCATTCTCCTCCTCCCCCTCCCCCTCCCACTCCCACTCCTCTTCCTCCTTCCCCTCCTCCTCCTCCTCCTCCTCCTCCTCCTCCTCCTCCTCCTCCTCCTCCTCCTCCTCCTCCTCCTCCTCCTCCTCCTCCTCCTCCTCCTCCTCCTCCTCCTCCTCCTCCTCCTCCTCCTCCTCCTCCTCCTCCTCCTCCTCCTCCTCCTCCTCCTCCTCCTCCTCCTCCTCCTCCTCCTCCTCCTCCTCCTCCTCCTCCTCCTCCTCCTCCTCCTCTGGATACACCCATCAGCTGTATTACGGGTTGGTATTACTGGGTTTTAACGATATTTCCTCGTCAAAAGGTCTCTGTTTGATAACATTCCCATTATATTTACTGTTATACTTTATCTAGAAACTCGCGACGGATGAGACTGACATTAATGGACGGAAAAGTGAAGCTGTAGTAAAAGCGAAAAGGTTGTTTGCTTCCTGCGTCAACGAAACTTTCTCAAACGGCGAAGCGACTATCGAATTATTTAAGGTTAGAAATTCACTCAACAGTCTAAAATTGCTTTTTACCACTCTTTATACTAGAAACATGTGAAATATTTTAAATACAGGACTCTTTAAACGACAAGGCAATTCATTCACTATAAAATAGTCCCGACAAGATTTAATATCTTGTCATAAAAACAATTATTAGTATTCTATTAAGACAAAATATTTACACACTTGGATATTTCTGTCACCTAATATCATCTAGACTAAATTCACTTCTACCTGATCTGATGTCAGCATTTAATAGACAATAAACTTTTTAACTAAAATTGATAATATTACATAGGGGAAAATCGCGATGGAAATAACTTGAATGATATTGAGTTACATTGAATTAAAAGTAGTTGAACGCTGTAAACAGATCCTTACAGACCTCGGCGGATGGGAGCTCGCTGATGGCCTGGTGATATCAAGTAACCATAGCAACGTGCATAACAACGACAAAGTCAACTTGAGCATCCCGCGACTAGTTGCATCTGTCCACAAAATGGCGTCTTTCCCGCTCTTCGGGATAGCCGTTACGCCCGATGACAAGAATTCATCTCGGAATATCCTTGCAGTAAGATAACCATTATAATTTCAACTTATAAAATGATTGTTACAAGTCATGGGCGACGATACTTACGTAATACCTATTCATCAGGGGGGGATGAATGAATAGATCATCCACCCCTCCCTTGATGAATGGGTATCAATGACAGATCGACGCCCATGTTACAAGTCCTTATTATAATGACGTGGCTTCTCATGAGAGTTTTAACTACCGGTGGCGCAGCTAGAAATTCTGCAAGGGGGCCCAACCTGTGAGGGCGTATTAGCGCAAACCGCTTCATGGGTGGGGTCTAGGGGTGGAATATTTTGCATTTTAGTTATTCAAAGCCCCCAAATCAAAGCCACCTGCTAACAAGCAAGCAAGCAAAGAAAAAATAAAAATGCCAGGCCTGAAGGGGGAGAGGGGGGTGGGGGTATGACTCGAGACCATGAGCCCCCCCCCCCCCCCTCACTACGCCACTGTTCACAACACCTATGCCGTAATAGACGATTCTCGTTATTTTATTATAAAAAAAACTTAATTGCAATGCCTTTATAGACTTAAGTTGTATGAATTCAGAATGGTGGTTGCCAGGACAACTAGCTTGGTAAAGAGCCGTTATGTAATAATACACATTATTAATTATCCAGAGAGGAAAACAAAAACAGAAATAGGCCCCATTCAGTGCTTTATCTAAATGATTTCAGCATATTTCACATAACAAGTTTTAGTTGTTTTATATTTGGGGAAAAAACAACAATATGGTTAACGTAACGTATGGGCCACACGTGTTAAGCCCTCTGCAGACAGAGCCGACTCGACCCGATCCGACTGGTTTTCATTCGGATCGGCTCAGTTTTCAGTGCCTTGTGACCCACATTTTGCCAGTCGAGAGACAGTCGGATGCCAGTCGGGGCCAACCGTCCAACCCCGACTCTAGCCTGATTGAAACCAGTCAGATCGGGTCGAATCGGCTCTGTCTGCGCCGGGCTTTACTTGTATTTCCCTTTTTTTGTGAGGGGGGGGGGGGGGTGGGGGGACCTTCAAGGGGCCACAGAGACCAAACCTTGGGGAGGATGTTTGATGGGAGTGTACCCCTCCCATATATACTAGGGATTTCTTGGAATTTGCGGTATTGAACACGGGATTTCAGACAAAACACATGAACATTGAACAATTGTAAATGCCTATCAATCATTGTCAGCTATTATTCAAGATATGTATCAATCAAATAATAAAAATTGTCAATCTTTATCTAGTACTTAGTAATGCTTCATCACCGAAGTCTCAAAGCGCCTAGATCAATATTTTCCTTGGTCCTTTGATTTTGCCGAGCTACCATGATGGGGCGCTCTAGCATTTCAAGGAATAAATTCCTGCCAAGTACCAATTTACTACACCAGGGCCCCGTTGCAGAAAGAGATACAATCGATTGTAAGTTACGATTTATCGTAAGTCAGAAAATTTACGCGTTTCAACCAATCAGATTTCCGCATCTAGAACACGTGATCTGACTTAAGATTAATTGCAACTTACCATCGATTGTATCTCTTTCTGCAACGGGGCCCTGGGTTGAGAGCAGCAAATGTGGATTAAGTGCCTTGCTGAAGGACACACTGACGCGGTCGGGATTCGAACACATGACCTTCGTATCGAAAGATGAAGGCCACTAACCAATATACCACGGCACTCCCAATATGATATGTTCTCTATTACGTTCAGGTCTTCCAAGGAGGTTTGGGCATGGGTCTCGACGACTACTATCTCAACAACGACACGGTAAGATAAAAGTTTACCTCTTTCATTATTCAATATTTTCTTTTCTGCATGTTTTGCAGTATAAATCAGTACCGTATCAGTATCAGTACAATCCAAATGCGAATACAATATGGTATGTGTGAACTGCTGGAATTCTAAGTAAGTTTTGCCGATGTTGACAATGTTACTAGATCCCTTTAAAACTTTCTGGAATATCTCGTTTGATGTAGCGAGAAGAAGATGCGTACATCGAGTTCGGGCTCGAGGTCATCTCATTGCTGAGACGGGAAATAATGCAACGAGCGCCATACGATGTCGGCGCCATCGTCAACGATTTCCTGTTCGATGACGTCTTCGCTGATAAAGATAACGACAACGATTTCCTATTCGATGAGGTCATCGTTGGCGAAGGCAACAACTCCGTTTCATCACTGGCAGCCTTGGAAAGACTGGCTGAGATTACCGAATTCGAAGTGGAAATCGCTGAAGTAAGATTCACGGAAATAATTCAAGTATTCTTCGTTCAGATGTTTTAGCTTTCTTCGGATTTTAGTTTTGTTCACATTTGTTTGGCGGGGTTGGAGGGGTTTCAATTAATTGTTTATTTACATAATTATCATTAATACAACCATGTGGCCCCTTCACCATTCAGAGAGTGTTGAAAGTGCAACCACTCTGGTAAAATTTCCCAACATTTTGGGCAAATAACATAATTTTGGGCAGGTGCAGATGATTAAGTTTTGTGCCCCTTTTCATGAAGGGTTTCCTTGGTATTATTTATGTGAATGAAGGCATTGCCATAGTCATCCCAGTTGGGGTAATGGCAAGTAATCGGGAACAAGAATTCAGTTCGAGTCATGCAATTCGAAGCTAATAAGCATTATAACATGACTAAGGTATATTCCACAGTCGTATGCTATTAAATTAATAATAATACAAATAATATAATAAATAATAAATAATCTCAGAGCGTTTTACATTATTACCCCGGTCATCGGATACACACTGGTAATCAATCTGCACGTGGCGTGCACTTTCTGCTCCCTTGGGAGCAATACAATATTAATCTCCTTTCCCGTGAGTAGTATGATAACCAATCGCCAAATGTGTTACTTATAATAACTATGTATATTTGGTTACAGCATACGTTCTTAAAGGATTAAGAATATTTATTTAAGCTTTCACTAGATTTACGAAGATATTTGAAGTGTGTATTTGTGTTGTGTGCTTTTCACTTTTCATCACAGGCATTTGTACCCGACAAAGAAACAAGAAATCCTGCAAAGCTTTACCATAAGATGACAGTCGATGAGTTTGCTAAGACCATACCAGAGGTGAGCTTGTATCGTCTGTTTGGCGCAAGAAAGACATTATAATTCGAGTGTAGTAATCGTTTTACATTTTATCGCGCCAGTAAAGACTGCGATTTTACTTTTGATATACTGGGTAACTGTAATGAGAATTGTGTGGTATTTGTTCAGAGTACACTTTTCGATTGAATATTCCAGTACGCATTTTGTTTACTCTTTAATGATCATTATGAATAGGATGTTGGCCTAAAAAGCTCTCATTGACTTTTTTTTTTACTCTTCCTTTAATCATCAGTTCGATTTTTCAGAATACTTTTCTGAACTCTTTGGCGAGGAGATACAACTTGATGAGGAAATTTTAGTCTATACACCATCATACTTCCACAGACTGAATTCCATCATCAGAGATACCAAACAAGAGTAAGTATTTACAAAGCCAAAATAATGAAAAACGGAGAGAAACATAGTATTAAACATAAATTCTAAATATCCACCCATATTCTCCCACCGTTGCAAGTTCATATACGGTAGTCTCAGAACGTAATTGGCGTGATCATTTCATCAATATTGTATCGTATACATGTACATTATATTGGTTATTTGGTTGTTCCAATGGTGAAAGTTGAACAAGATTTTTTGTTTTTTTTATCAACTTGAACATGTAAAGAAAGATGCGTTAGTTCTCTAGTTAAACATGAACGTGTTGATGATTCACTATATTACATCCTCTGCTGTATGCAAATAAACATAATTACTTCCACCTTCCATTTTATAACAGAACCTTTAAAGGGATAGTTGAGTTCTGGTAGAGAGAGTACAGTTTTAGTCAAACTAAATTTTAGTAACCAACACCTGCACCATTACATTACAAACTAATAGTTATAACTCCACCATGCTCAAAAGGAATACAAACATTACAAACGACTAAGTAAAAAGCCTGTTATCATTCAAAAAGAGCTGTTTAAACTAAAGAGGGCGCTTTCAAAAAACGCATTTGTTTAAACCATTTTAAATAAAATATTGTGCATGTGATGTTTTGTTGAAATAGTGATTAGATAGAGAGATAATCAACAACTATCTAAAAACCTCTTTTGAAAATTTTTGAAAAGAGGAAGCATTTTAAAACGAATTTTAACGGCTGGTTCAAAGTTATTGAATACTTGTGGGGCCCCACATTTATTACAAATGGTTATGTTTATGAATATTTCAGCCGTTTCTGAACCGATTTTGATAAAATAAAGTTTATTCTGCCATTAAAATTGTATGCTCTTTCAAATTTGACACTCAGTTTTTCATTATCTCACAAAAAAATTATTTTGTGTAGCGCCCTCTATACCAAAACTCAACTATCCCTTTAACATTACCATTTCTGTGCGGTCCACATATTGGAGAATGTGTAACTCGTCAAAATATATTGAATTCCATCTACATTACCATAGGACATGATAATAGCTTGTATATAGAACAGGAATTCAGCCACTTTCACTGCCGCCAATTGTATTTCTTTCTTCAATGTGGTAACAAACATTGATACTAAATTTCTGTTTTGATATGCTAATCATCTCCGGAAAACAATCTTAGTTATTGAAGAAACAACATGTTTTGTTGTTCTCGTTTCCTCCAGCACAATCAGGTCTTACGCCGTCTGGTATCTAGTCCAAGATCTCATCTTCTATCTAGGCCCACCCTACCGACTAGCCATCATGGATTTCTTGGAATCATTACAGGTGTGTATAAGTTAAAGATAATGATGCATACTACTGCTAGTTCCCTTCTCCATTCTACACGCGCTGAGCGCCTGGCTCGAAGGTACAATGTGTTTTAGGTCTTTGGTATGACCCGGTCAGGGTTTGAACCCGGGACATCCCGTGCATGATACGGACACTCTAACCGCTAAGCCACCATGCAGGCAGGGGATGGATCAATGTCAAAGTTGACTTGTGGTCAACAACATTAACATGCTTTTATTTCACTCACTGAATAAAAGTGACTTCATATCTTAGTTTTCCTTTTCACATATTTAAGATCAAATGTCCATATTTTTAAACATGTATAATGGATGACACATTTATTCGGTTACAGTCCGTTATTCCGAAGGTTCGTTATTCCGAAGGTTCAGTTATTCCGAAGGTTCGTTATTCCGAAGGTTCGTTATTCCGAAGGTTCGTTACTCCGAAGGTTCGTTATTCCGAAGGTTCCTTATTCCGAAGGTTCGTTTATCCGAAAATAAAATCGGGTTCGTTATTCCGAAGGTTCGTTGATCCGAAAATAAAATCGGGTTCATTATTCCGAAAATTAAATCGGGCTTGTTATAATACTATAGTTCGTGTTTTGTTTATTTAATTTACAGCCTGCATTAAGCATACCCCTCCCCCTTTCCCTCCCTTGTCCAGACCAATCAAACATTTAAGTTTATTTTATCTCTTTATATGAAATTATAGCATTATAACAAACCCAAATTCATTTTCGGATTAACGAACCCGATTTCATTTTAGGAATAGCGAACCTTCGGAATAATGAACCCTCGGAATAACGGACCTTCGGAATAACGAACCTTCGGAATAACGAACCCGATTTCATTTTAGGAATAGCGAACCTTCGGAATAACGAACCTTCGGAATAACGAACCTTCGGAATAACGAACCTTCGGAATAACGAACCGCACCCATTTATTCACCTAAACCAAGACAAAAAACAAACAAAAGCGTAACCTAAAATGGTTGATTACCCCCGAATTCTCTTCAAAACTATTTTCGATGGTCATATCCGAGCAAAAATATACAATCTACATTTCATATACGCAACCGTCGATGTGAAATGGCAGTCGCGTCACCAAAGCCGCTCGTACATTTTTGTCATGTTAGTCAAACAACAATAATTTTTGTTTTAAATTTCCTCCCAATTCCGCTCAAAACTTTGAATGAATTTTTACATATCTCCCTAAGCACTTTCAAAGTAAATTGAAAAACGTTGCAGGATTAAGTATTACTTTATCATAAACGGTTCCTCAATGTTACAGGGCTACACGACAGTCACCCCGCTCCGCGACACCGAACGGTGTGCCGAGCTGACGGCAACCGAGATGACGATGGTGACGGGCGCCATCTACGTTGAACATTTCTCGGCGCGGGTGACGAAGATGACGCAGACGCAGGTTTGCAGCGGTTTAAAGGGATTTAGTAACACTGTCCAAATCCACAAACCTTAATAGAACTCTGGCGGCTCTTACATACCTTGTTATATTTGCATTACCAATACAAGAACGAATCAGGTTTCCGAATTTCCCTTTCGTAAACAAGATATTTACAATCGAAATGTTCTGATTTTTAAGAATCCACTGAAAAGTTTTACAAAGTCGGTGCAATTAATTAGCTTTTATCACTTTGTATTTTCGCTTATTACTCGGTCATAAAACAGTAATTTACCATGGAATTTTCACACATCACTCAGTGGACATATCAGATTAACGTATGCAAATCGTCTAAAGTGTATATTCTTGAAAGTAATCTGAATTTAATTGAATTGCATTGATTGAGAAGTTTCATTGATTTCCACGCATCTAAACAACCTGTTGCAAAAATGTACACAACACAACTGTTTTGATCACAATCATACTAAATAAATTGTTGTGAATAACTTAAACAATAACTAATCATAATAACTTTGATAAATTAGTAGTTGTATTCGAGCTAGATCACTAGGTTGGGAAAATTACGTTATTGCAAAATAGATAAAACAAACGCCATTGAAACTGATCATTTTTGTCTGCCTTTATCCAAAATGGTGATCTTCATTTGAATACGATGTCCAGAATTTAAATTGTTTACATTACCTAATGTCGTTTTTCTTGGGAATAATTTTTATATTGAATATCTGACAGATTGAGAACATCATCGACAATATTCGCCGTCAGTTTATTGAGCTGATTCCATCAATGGATTGGATGAACAATACAACCAGGGAGTCGGCAAAAAGGAAGGCTGTTGCCATGGGAATGAAAATAAGCCATCCGCCGTGGATCTTGGATATTGATGAATTGGATCGACTTTACCAACATGTGAGTTTAAGTCTGCCAACACTTTCTTCTTCTCTCCACAATGTGACTTCATGACAACAGCGCTGTGTGGTTTTTTTGTATCAGAAGAGCGCTAAATTATCGATCCTGAGATGGGTTTTTAAATAACTTTGTTACTCGGATTTCGATGCGCATGGGACTTAAAACTTATATAATGTTACAGCTCTTTAGTGCTGTATAATATAATATAATGTGGTTATTTTCTTCGCGTAGCTGCTTTAAATGATTGAATACTGGTTAGCATCTGGTAGCATCTGGCAATACTGGTCCTCATCTGCAGATGATAACAACAAATTATGAGAAACTATACGTTTTCTTCCTTTTGGTGGTTATGTGCAATTTAGACCAGAACATCAATTCATTGGGGTATGCAACTCCACTATCAAATATTATCGTCATTTATATAACATGCTAGTTACCATGCACCACGTTTTCTTAAAGGCGATACATTACAGTTCGGGCTAATAATGTCACTCTGACAGTTTAATTCCGTTGCGCTATTTCATTGTTTTTGTTTTTACACAATTCGCCCTTCGTAGCTGATATTGTTGATTCGCTGGTCATCGCAGGCCGGCTGTGACCAAGCTATAATTACCTCTTATATAGCACTATCGAAACTGCATTTATTTACTCCATATACTAATTATAGACCTTACATAATAAATAATTACTATAGATATTGTATAGACATAACATAACATACAGATAATAACTCCCATTATTACTAATCAGTTCGATTGTCCGCACCTTCGCCTGCAAGGACGATGACAGGACGATAATCTAGACATGATCATTTATTGTATGCATGGTTGTATGGCTACATAAGTAGCATTCGCTGTCACTGTTGTAACCATGGTTACGCATACATGGAGTAACCAGCGTCAACATAGAAGGGGGCGAATACCTCGAGGGAGGGGCGGTTATTTCATGCAGTATACAGGCAGGCTGCGGCAACAAAATAAAATGATGTAATGTACATCTTCAATCAATTTTCTACAGAGGGGAGTAGTGGGGTTAAGTATTATTCTGATATGGGGACAATATAGCCCCTAACCTCCTTAATTATCGAAATGGCTGGCACTTTCTAAATCACGAACTTTTAAAAACCATGTTTGAATAGAGCGCTAATTAATAATTATACCCTCTTTCTACTTTAAGGAAAACTGGATCTCATATTATCTGCATTTTTTGAGAGAGAATATCACATCTTCGAAATATTGTTCCCTTTTTCACACTTTCATTTGCAATCAATTCTATATGGAGACAGGTCGCAGATTACAGTCACGAAAATCGCGTAATTATGTTATGTATGTTACTTTTGAATTGCGTAAAAGGGTTCGAACTTGTAAATCACGGGCGCCTATAACCTTACGCAACTGATTAAAGGTAACCATGCGTAGGGTGCGCAACACCGAGGATGGCGCATCTGATTGACGAAGCTGAACTACCTTTAACATCCCGTCTGACCGCTCATTACAATAATATGGACCACAATAAATAATAATAATAATAGTGGATACTTATATAGCGCACGTTCCGTCTGTCGACGCTCACGGAGCTTTTGGGAAAAAGAAAACAATTAAACAAACGAAACATAAAAAACAAATTAAAGTACACCCATTGTTTAAATAAATGAGTTTAGTGATAAATGTACCTTATTTGGCTGGTCAAATGCTAATATTCGGTGTGCACTTGATAAGTCCCAGTAAAAAAACGCGTGCAAGTCCGCCAGTCGATCGAATAAAAATGGACTTAAATTCGATGACCACTGTATAATAGTTTTGACTTTTTAAAACATGGATAATTACGTGGGTAGATCAACCAATGCAACATCACCCTTTCGTTGCGATGGATCGGAGGATGCGCTCCTGGTAGTTAAGAGGGTCATGGGGGCAGTGGCCCTTTTGCTGACCTCCGTGACCGCCGCAGTTTTCATGTTTAACAAGAAGTTGTGGAAGCAGCACAACATCTTTCAGTAATATCACATCTCCAAGGAGGTATTGTAAGTTGTTTTTCTTTTTTCTCTCATTCTCTCACGCAGTCATTTCGCGATCAAATTTCATTAATAGGAGGGAGGTCGCACTTGGCGTTATTATGTAACGCCTATTACCTCTGTAAAGAGCTCTCAAGGGTGTCTAGAATTATTAACCAATCGTACTGCTGCAAATCACCCAATCTGAATCAACGAGACTGCTTATCAGTGATTTGGATGATACTTATTTGGGTGGTCAATTGAATATAGTCGGTCCGCGTGCAAGTCGGCCAGCCGATCGGGGCAATCGAATCAAAATGGACTAACACAAAATGATGACCCTTGTACGATAGTTTTGACTTGAATACAAGATGGAGAATTACGTGGGTACATCAACCAACGCGACATCGCCCTTTCGTTGCGATGGAGCAGAGGATGCACTCCATGTTGTTAAGAGGATCATGGGTGCAGTGGCCCTTTCGCTGACCTCCGTGACCGCCGCAGTCTTCATGTTTAACAAGAAGTTGTGGAAGCAGCAGCACATCTTCAAGTTTCACGTTGTCTTCGCGGAGTGGATCGCGACGTTGAACTATGCCGTCATCGTCAGCAAGTATGTCGACTGCTTTGATGGGAGTGAAGAGGTAAGTTAATGATAATAATACTGATAAAGAAAATAATGATACTACTACTACTACTACTACTACTACTACTTCTTCTACTACGACTACTACGACTACTACGATTACTACGACTACTACGAGTACTACGACTACTACGAGTACTACGACTACTACTACTACTACTGCTACTGCTACTACTACTACTACTACTACTGCTACTGCTACTGCTACTACTACTACTACTACTACTACTACTACTACTACTACTACTACTACTACTACTACTACTACTACTACTACTACTACTACTACTCTACTACTACTACTACTACTACTACTACTACTACTACTACTACTACTACTACTACTACTACTACTACTACTACTACCACCACCACGACCACCACCACCACCACCACCACCACCACCACCACCACCACCACCACCACCACCACCACCACCACTACTACTACTACTAATTCTACTACTACCACTACTACTTATAATTATAATAATAG
This sequence comes from Echinarachnius parma, assembly GCA_037951105.1. Taxonomy (NCBI): domain Eukaryota; kingdom Metazoa; phylum Echinodermata; class Echinoidea; order Clypeasteroida; family Echinarachniidae; genus Echinarachnius; species Echinarachnius parma. The sequence continues at coordinate 63,780 of JBAMJV010008638.1, forward strand.
TTGTAATTATGGTTTACTAGTCGATGGGTAACAAGCGATACATTAACACACATTGATACCAACCATGGAAGTAATACTACTAAAACGATACTTCAGTAGGGTGAAGAGAAAGAGATACTGACGTAGAGTATATAAGATAGTCTTGACAGAAGAATAAACAAATAAATTCCACGCCGTAAAACAGAAAAGTCTCTTCGTGAGAGACCGGCTATCAAAAAAAGACTCACAGTAACACAAGACTTAGCCGTTATTACAGTGAAACACAGTAATAACATTTAGGCAACCAACTAATGAAAGCCCTTTATGTATTATTGTCGCAATCTCTTTCCAGAACCGTTGGTGTATGTCCGTGCAGGGCGTGTTCATCAATGTCGCCATCGAAAGCATTCTGCTGGTAGCTGGTTATCATTATTTCAAAATCGTGGTTGATCCGTTCGGCAACGAGCAACGGATCACAACAGCGATGTGCGCTGCCCTGTGCCTGGGGACGTGGGTGATTTCGGGCGCGACTTCCGGTCTCTCGACACTCATCCCGTACGAAGTGTTCATCGAAATCACCACTCTGTGTGTCTGTTTGGCGACAATCGCCACCGGAATTTGCTACGCCCTCATCTACCGAGCCGTGTCCCGCACCGTTGTCGCTGGGGCGGAGCAGGAACGGCGTCTCGAGGAGAACAAGCGGGTGCTGAAGACGTTCGCCATGGTCTACTTGACGTCAGCCACGACTATGATAGCGGCCATCTTCGCCACCACTTCGCTTTTCTTCGATGATGCTGCCGGGTGTTTGGGCGCAGGATTCCGATCCGGATATGAGATTTTTACTCTATCAAGCTGGATTTTGGACTGCACGATCTACTGGTGGCGTCTCCAGGATTTCCGGGACTTACTAAGGAGAATCAATTGTAGAGGCCAGCATAATTCTATTGGTCCTGTGGTATAATTTAAAGAAACATACACTGTTTTATATGCATCATCGGCTAATGGCCTTTTTTGTAAAAAAGTCAACCTAAAGACAGATCGAACAATTATAGTAAAACGACAATTATGCTACACGGCTGAAATGAAAATATAATATGTACGAAAAACATAATATTCCACATAATGAATATTACTAACGACACACACAATACTATAATTGATAAATGAAAGAATTTGTAATAATTCTTGTTGTTTAGGAGCTCCTACATATTCTGGTATTGGTAATACAGAGCTCTACTTCCTTCAAACAGTTGGTGTGCGTGCATGAGCGTTGTTTTCATTTGGATTATGCAGCAATTTATTATAAGCTTTGTTGAATTCATGAGAAATAACATTAGATACAACTTTATACCATCTAATTGACAGGGTGTGTTTGGTGCTTGATTTTGGCGCTGAGTTATGAGGAGAAGAACGTTGGTAGGACCCTAGCCTTTTGACAAGGCCTGTCTTGTCTGAGTTGAGTTGAATGCACGGTATAGTATGCATTATGCAGGAACGACTGGAGAGCGCGACTATCATGCACAATCTCTTCGCCACTCGCCGGATAGTCTCCACCACGCGTTCAGTCGTTCCTGCAGCGCAGCCATTTAGACGCGACCGCCTTGTTAAAAGACTAGTAGGACCCAAGTGATTAGTAGCCCGATCCGAGTCCATGTTACAGCTTGGTACAAGACAAGGGGGTTAGATGTTGCACACACACACACAAAAATCGATTTATTTAAAGTCAGCAAATGTGACTTTACGCGCAAATCTTGGTTCCAGTTTGCATATTTTCTTACTTGCAATTTATTGCAACTTTACAATCGTTTGCAACTTTGTGTGCAAAACCATGACAAGAAAAAACACGAAAGGCCTGTGCGCCAAGCATATTAATTGATATACTGTACTCATTGTTACACTTGATCGTTCAATGTTTTGATATTGTATGTATGAATACTAACGTGATGATTATTACAGCTGTTTCATTGGTAAATTCATGGTAGTTTAGTCCAAATAAAAGATTCTGACTTTATTTCAGTTCACATTAAATTGTGTGAATGTGGTTTTCTTATCAAAAATATTATACCGAGTCTGAATACACCCTGGCACACACACACACACACACACACACACACACACACACACACACACACACACACACACACAAACCTAAGATAAAATATTTGTTATTATTTCACACATACACACACACACACACACACACACACACACACACACACACACACACACACACACACACACACACACACACACACACACACACGAACACACGCGTATTGACGATGCCGTACGCAATTTGACGAATTTGATTGAGAAAAAAACGAAAATTAATGACCAATAACGAACAATAACGAAAATTAATGACCAATAACGAAGGGGTAGTTCAGTTTTGGTATAGAGGGCGCTGCACGAAATAATTGTTTGTGAGATAATGAAAAACTGAGTGTAACATTTTGAAAGAGCATACAATTTTAATGGCAGAATAAACTTTATTTGATCAAAATATCAAAATATCAATAAATATATCCGATCGTAATAAATCTGGGGCCCAGATATATTCAATGATTTTGAACAAAATTTAAAAAATGCTAAACACTTTTTCAAAATTTTTCAAACTATTCTTCAACTATCCCTTTAATCATTATTTCAACAAAACATCACATGTCATGCATAATTTTGTATGAAAAATGGTTGAAACCAATGCTTTTTTAGAGAGCGCCCTCTTGTGTTTTAATTGCTCTTTTTGAATGATAACAGGCTTTTTATTTAGTCCTTTGTAATTTTCTATACCTTTCGAGCATGGTGGAGTTAAAACTATTAGTTTGTAGTGTTATTGTGCAGGTTTTGGTTACTAAAGCTCAGCTAATACAACACTGTATCTACGGAAAGACGAAATTGAACATTAGGACGCTAGAGGAATTTTGAGACGAAATTAGTACGAAATTGAATGACCATTGAAGCGGGTGGGATAACCTATGTGATTATCATCATCATCATCATTATTTTTCATTCATTAGTCGTAGTAGTTGTAGTATTATCATCATTACTATTATATTACTATGGAAAGTGGGGGATAAAACACCCCCTCCCCCTCTTCATGGATATATTCACGTGCGTTTATGGCATTTAGAGAGTTAACCCTATCTTAAAGGTGCACCTGTAAAGTGTCTAACTCCACTAAAATTAATTTGAGCTTCCATATTTCTCTTCTACCGTGTTGTGTGGCTTATGGTAAGAGAAGAATAAAATAGGGTTAGATTTTTTCAAATGCCCCTTTAGTATGACGATATCTATCATTGATAATCATTCAGCTCAAGAGCGTTAATGAACGGTCATAAACCCCATTATATCCCTCATAAGATCGTTTTACCATTGTATTTGACAAATGATAGTTTTGGACAACACGCGCAATCCCCGCGCAAACATGTGACCGGGCTGTTAGCAAAAAATTAACACTAAAAGTTTGTTACGCGTTCGTCCCATAGATCATGTGTTTAAGCAAAATGCACACGCGATCGAATTTGTGCAGTACTCTATGGCGCACACGTTCTAGTCACGTGATTGACATTGCTGGTAAAAACTAACACCCTGGGAAGAAGAACGCCAAGACAGCCAATAAGCACATCAGTGGGAGCGCTAGCACGCATTCATCGCGTATGTGCGCAACTGCCAGCGCGTTGGTGCGCACTCAGTTTTGCGTCTTTGTGATTGTGTGCGCAAAATAACAATGACTTTAAGCGTATTAGATGCGCCGTGGTTATGGAGGCTCATACTGGCTTCTTTAATGTCGATTGATTTTTATATCAAAATTTACAAGCGATTTTATGAAATATTCAGAGATTATCACTTATTTTGCTATAAGCTGAACACAATCACTGATATTGATGAGTGATATAAAACAACTAACGAATGTGCTTGATTGTGATAGGCAATCTATTACCTAGGTGGGCTCAAAATGACTATTACCCTCAGCTACGCTTCGGGTAATAATCATTTTGAGCCGGCCCACCTCGGTAATAGATTTGATTATATCCCTCATGAGAATGTTCTAGCCATGTGATTGGTCGAAACGCCGTCACGTGTTCAAGTATAATTTCTCCCATCAAATCCCAACCTCATATAGTACTTTTGTACAGTACCTTTTTTGTCGAGGACAACGAACTTTTTGGCCCTGCCGAGGGTGTTATATTAAATTGCTGATACGCATGTAATCTCATAGGGCACGTTGTTAGCAACCTCTAAATGAGGAATCAGCGAACGTTTACAACCGACTTGTTTGTTCCCATGACAACCCAAGAACGCAGCGGCAGCCAATGTGAACGCTTGTGGCAGCGCAAGTACGCGTGTGCGCGTTTGTGCGCAGAAAGGTAGCGCGCTGGTGCGCAAAGTGTACGCGCGGCTACGCTTAACGTAACAATGGTATAAGCGTCTTAGCCTTTTAATCATAACTCGTGTTCATGTGCAGGATTGACAAAATGAAAATAAAAGACTCGATCAATTGCTCAATATTCCAAACTTTTGAGCCCTTTGTGTTAGTTATAGGTCGTTTGTGATCCAAATAATATGAGGGATATAAAACAAATAACCAAATCTCCTTGCTCGGGTGATGGAGGAAAACTATACACGCCTCGGTGATCTGCGAAGGTACCATCATGCCTCGGCTATCGCCTCGGCATGATAGTACTTTCGCAGATCACCTCGGCGCGTATAGTTTTGCCATCACCCTCCCAGTCGATGGTTATTTGCTTACTATCACAAGAAGCCCATTCGTTAGTTGTATATAAACGTCATACAGTAATTCGTTGTAAAAGCTGACGCAAATTTTCGCCTTTTTAACCAGGAAAGCAGTGTTCTTTTTCAATGAAACTTTCACACATCATTCGGACATATCTTACAATGATTTTGGTATAGGATTGAAGTCTCAAATGTCATTTTGGGCAATATCTGACACTTTACAGGTGCACCTTTACTGTAATAATTTAGCGACTACTCCGGTACCGCGGTAGATATCAAGTTCTCCTTTCATGACTTTTTTCTTTAAAGTCTTGCGCAACTTTTGGTACTAAATTTGCGAAGATCGGACCAAGCATTATAAGGTCTCATGACCAATAAGGGTCAAAGATCAGCCAAAAACAGTGACTTTTCCATACATGTGTGTGTAATGGAAAGGACATGTTATGAAACTTGTGAAATACAATCCATTTTCCCCATATAATTGTATGTTTTCCTTGTTTTTATGGTTGTCATATCTAATGTCATTGTCAAAATAATACAAAACATACAAAATATGAACGATAGAATACAAAAGAAATGAAAAACAAAGGAATACACAAGAAATTCAGAATCATACTTTACCATCTCATTAGCATATTTGCATAATTAATTACATGTGCTCCGTTAATAACAAGAATAAACAATGTAAATACCTAAATCTCAAAGTTATCCATGTCTGTGATTCATTTTGAGTCAATATAATACATTTTATTATGTTTTTCTTTAAAAATTAGCAAACATTAGCGTACTTTGGTAATTAATATGCGCATAATCTGCATATTTAACATTGGATCGTTTAAACGAAAACATGAACGCGTCGCTAGTACTCGAGATCTAACCCCCCCCCCCCCCCCCCCCCCCCCCCATTAAAAAACCTGGTCTGAAATAGCCAAGTTAAAAAAGGGTTAACCATTACTTATTTTTTACAGCACTCCTTAATGTCAGATGTTCTGCTGGAGAACGTGATAGAGATCCGTCATCTAGATGTCAACCAGATGCTTCGAAGAAGGGGCACGAATGTTGACGAAACGCTGTGAGTATTATCAGTATTTTTTCTTCTATTTAACCAATTCGTTTAAACTGTGCTGAAAAGGGATAGTTGACACATATATTTGCAATTTTAAAAGAGTTTATACATTGTAAAAACACGTTCTATGAGTAATTTTAACATTTTAAACAACTTGTGCAAATGTGAACTTGTAATATATAAACGTTGGTATGTTTGTAATGTCATTTATATATCATTGTGAGGGCATGACAGAAAATCTCAAATCAGACTCAAATTTGTATAGTAACTGTAACCTGGTGATTGTATAGCAGAAATAATGTGTGTATAATTGTTCAATCAAACAGCGGGATACTTGGTTTATGAATGAAAATGTCCCCCCCCCCCCTTTAGGCACTGAAGTGTATACATTGAATTGTGCACTGGCATCACATAGTTCACACTGACACAACAGTGTTAGTATTTGTCAGGAATTGAAGCCAATGCAGTTAAATTTACACATAACTGTCCTGTCTTACCATAATTATAGACCATGTTTCATATTTCTATAATTCATATCCCCGATAAAGCTCTCGTAAGAAAAGGAAGATCAACTTTTCATTCGTAAAACAAAAAGTATTCTAATAATTTTATCGCAGCTGGTTAATGAACCCCCTGGAGCCCAACGCGTACTACGAGCAGTCCCAAAATGAGATCGTTTTTCCCGCGGGAATCCTCAGACCTCCATTCTTTGACCCCGCGCTGCCCAGGTATTCTTTAGACTTTTAGAGTATAATACGAAATATTCTTGGTACTCGTTCAGATGGTTTTGTTTATTCATTCTTCTAATAGTAAGAGGGGAATAAAGCAGCCTCGGTGACACAACATAACACAAACCTGTTTCCTACTAGATTTTGCAATCCCTATATAAGTCTTAGTCATGCTCTCGTATAATTATAGCCAATGGGTTAATTGGAAAATAGATATAATAATGTCAACGAGCAGGAATTGATGAAATACATTATGATTTCAGTATTATTACTTAACACGTTTCCAGTAGCATCATGTTTTGCTACCACTATACATGCGAATACATGAAACAGTTTGCTTACATATTATTTTTCTCTTTATAGATGATTATTTCGATTAAATGGATGTTATATGGCCGAGTAAAGAGAACAAAGGAAAAGTGATATGTGCTAACTCATTGCACTGACTTTGTACACAGTTTTAACTTTCCAGTGGATGATTCGTAAATATCTTTATAACGAAAGGGACATGCAAAAAAACAAAACCTGTCTCAAATACTTAGTATTCTATGTGTAACACGAATACAACTAGGTATGATAGAACCACTAGAGTTCCTAGTTTATTTTGTGGATTTGGACAATGTTACTAGATCTTTTTCAACAATATTATTGATTGGTTATTTGCATGTATATTTCAACTGAATCATTAGTATTTTTTTTTTCGTACATAAGTCCTTTTATAGAATCTAAGCCTCCTGAAACACAATAACGTATATTAGGATTATTTTGACCAATATCTGAATCTGATAATTCAAGAAGGTATGTTTCGATAAAATACCGAGAAAAGTCTCTGCAAAAGCGCAATCACACTTTCATTTCAGGTCTATGCAATACGGCGCCATTGGCACTATCATTGGTCACGAGTTGATTCACGGATTCGATGCTTCCGGAAGACACTACGACGAAGTGGGCAATCTCAATGACTGGTGGGATGCCGAGGCGGAAGCAGCCTACCGGGCAAACGCGCATTGTTTGGAGTCCCAGTACGAAAGTTACACACTCGGAAAATTTCACGTAATTATTATTTTGTTCTCCAGTTGCTCATCCAGCAACAAACACTACATTTCTCTCTTTTTGAAGAAATAATATCGAGCATGTATTCGTGTTTATATTAGGAAGATGTGGTGTAGCTACGGGAAGCAAATGCCTCTAATAATTTGACAAAAATAAACGAATACAAAAACAAAAGGGGAACATTTTGAAAAAGAAGACAAAATAAGGTCTGCCCCAATAATGTGTGATCCCCAATAATGGTGGTACGTGTAACGTTAGGATGTCGGTGGTCTAGTTCACCCGCCATTACGGTACTAACTAAACTAGAATGTCACGATTTTACATGTAATAATATCAACTATTATTTCCTTAATATTATCGTTCAATATTCCTCTCATAATTTAGCCCGACGGTGAGCGGACACTGAATGAGAACATCGCGGATAACGGTGGGTTACGTCTAGCTCTGGCCGCCTATCGGGACTGGCGACATGACCACGAAGATCAGGTATTTATTCAAGTGATCCATTGACTTCATAACAAAAATCGAAAGGTGGCATTTGTGACTTCAATTATCAGATACCAATATCATCGTAAGATTCCCCTGAATGACGTGTAAAAGTTGCATTGAATAGAAAAGGGACACTGTTTACTTTAAGAAACACGGGGAAATTTGATGTCGGGTTTTATCACAGGTACTGCTCATTAATGTTTTTCTACAATCTAAAAGCGTGCCGGGACGCTTAATATATTATTATAAAAATTATCCCCATAATTAGTGAGGCGTTTGGAAAATAAAAACCCATTTATTCTTCTGTTTTTATTAAACTAAGGCACGAGGCACGAGAGAACATATGTGAAAGCTCCAAGTGGGCTTATTTGAATTTGACAAAGTTAACGGATCATATCTTAACCACGACTTCAGAATACCAAAACCATTTAGACGCGACTTCGCGTTTATTGCCCTGTCTAACTCAACAGTTAGTCACGACTAATTTAGTCAGGACTTCAGAATACCGGCCATACTGTTTAGAGTTATTCATATACGTTTATTTTCTTCCATGTAGGAATTCTCTCTCCCCGGTTTCCAGAACTGGACGTCAGAACAGATGTTCTTTCTGAGTAGCGCTCAGATGTGGTGTGACGTCACCGCCCGAGATGTAGCCAAACTAGAAATTCTCACGGACGAACATTCATTAGCCAAGTTCAGGTATAAAATAGTACGTGTTTGTCTTGTTAAATTACGGTCATGTTCACAAATAGACAGAAAAATCCATCTTGTTCTGGAGGGGTCCTTTAATATTATGACGTCATACAATCCCCGCCATCACGAGAGCAGGTGTTAAAACAAAAATCGTCAAAGAACCCTTGAAACATTGGCTGATTTTTGCGGACTAGTTCACGAATTACTTTCCGTATTCCAAGTACGAACTCATGCAAGGCCGAACAGCCTGGAACAGGGCATTAACTCGCACATTCTTGCGCAAAATCCTCGTGTTTCCCGCTCACGCAAATTTTACCCGAATGTATATACGCGCACAAACGCACGGCAATATTACAGAATATTATATGACCTATATAGATACTGATGTGCGATTGGTCAAAAGGATGAGAAGTGTTATATTTTCATTCATGACGTAAATTACGTCATACCTCTGAATATAACGCCGTTATATCCAGAGGTATGACGTAACAATAGGTATGACAATGAACAATTTTGCGCGTATTAGCATCCTGGCACGCGCAGCGTTGTCAAGCTTTCTATGGAGATTGCGCGATCCGAAAGTAAATTTGAAAGGAAGGTCGAATAAAGGAGCATTAATTTTTGCGCAGCATTTCGATAACAACACGTCTGTTCTACTGGAAGGATTTCGATTATTTCAACACCAAATTTCTATTTATCTTGATTTGTATCTATATAGGTCATCATAATAAACCGAACACAAAAAGTAACTTCACCCCTAAGCAATTGCCCATAATTTCATAACCGATTATTGTTTCAAGATGTCATCTTACCACAATATTGGCACACTTGATATGTTCGATATGTGCGAAAATCAGAGATATTCATTACTTTATGGCTGAATGAGCACAGATTAAAGACAAAATGGCCCAATTCAAAAGTCACAAGGTATTGCGCGTGCCTGTACATTGTTGTGAATCCGCACATGGCGGAATGCATCGCTCATTGGTTTATGAAACAATGCTGTTTGATATTCCATTCATTTTGATTTTTTGATGGCACATGTGGTAAAATGCATTAATTGCAATTGTAAAACAGTGCATTTTTTAATTTTCCAACTCTCAATAATTTGTAATGATGATAATACTTTTGCGAATTTTGAAATATGACTATTTTTTCTGTAATGTGTGCTCACTCAACCATGGATTAATGGTTACCTCTTATTTTTACACATTGTTTTGCTAACTACCATATGGATATATTGGCAAGACGAAATCTTGAAACGATTAATGGTTATGAAATTATGGGCAATTGCTTAGGGGTGAAGTTACTTTTTGTGTTCGGTTTATAACATATATTGACTTTTTCCTTCGGGAACCATATAACATTTCATTTCCCTTGGGGAGTTATATTTTTGTCTCGGAATAATATATTTTTCATCAGCGCTACGCGCTTCGGAAAAATATAATGTCCCTCGACACAAAACTTCCCTCGAGGATCTCAAATGTTATATTGCCCCTCTAGACAGTCAATATCTATATAATATTCTCGTGGCCAATCAATCATTCATGAACCTGACTGTACATTTCGAACTTGTAGGAAAGGATCGTTATCAAGGAATAATCAGTAGAATAATCATTTACGACGCATTGTTTTAATGAATTATATTATAACTCAAGTAAGGATATCATTATCATCATCATCATCATCATCATCATCATCATCATCATCATCATCATTATCATTATCATCATCATCATCATCATCATCATCATCATCATCATCATCATCATCATCATCATCATCATCATCATCATCATCATCATCATCATCACCACCACCAACATAATCATCATCGCTGAGTTACTGAATCATGTGAAAGTGAAAGTGAAATTACCGTAATCGTAATTTTCTCCCATTTTAGCAATACATGAAATGATTATTTAATTTTTGCTCACGTTCTACCTTGTTCTTTCATCTATTTCGTCAGGGTACTCGGTCCATTCTCCAACCTGCCGGAATTTGCCGAGGCCTTTTCGTGTCCCGTCGGTTCCCGAATGAACCCTGAACAGAGATGTCGGGTCTGGTGACGTCACTCAACCTCTACACCGAATATTATAGATATTTAGTTCTTACTTTGATGTGTAACAGTTGTCTTCATAAAAACAGGTCTCAAAACGGTGTACATAATTTATGAATAAACAATAGATAATTAATATCCAGCCAGAAAATGGCAACGCTACCGCCATGTGCAAGTTAAATTATTACCGTTTCTAAGCCAGTAACGGATCACCTACCCAATTTGATGCATAAAGACGTTTGTGACTATCTAATTGTTTTAATTTTCATAACTAGAAGAGGAATGTGCATCTAATATCAACTTTATCATCTCCTTTTTAAAAGTGATAAACCTCAGTTCCATGATCATCGCGCAAAAGTGAGATATTAGCCTTCAAAATAGTGTCATCTAGTGACAAAATGTACAGATTTCAGATTTTCAAGAAATTTTTTTTATTTTTAATTTTTAATAAGATGTTTAAAAAACAAAACTATGCCGACGGATCTAGAATTTATATATTATTTACACAGAAGTATGTTCTGGTATACACCCCACAGCATTTTCCGGGTGTTTGGGTGCAAGTTTATAGTAAAAAGAGGCAAATTTTAATGTATAATTATAACAGAAATTATCTACACCAGTAACGGATCACCCATTTTCAAATCCTTATAAAAACAAATCAAAAGATCAGAATTAATTTTGTTTTGCTGTAACAATGTATTTCACTAGAATCTGTGATATTTCTAACTAAAAATCGGAAATTACTTGGATATTTTGGTAAATTCGGGTTTTTGTGTGAATTTTGCTAATATTTCATAAGGATCATGAATTCAACTCTTCATAACTAAATGAGGAAGCACGTATAAGAAGTAATATTTTTCCTGGATATTACTTGCTAATTGGCAAACACTTCGATGAAAAAATTAAGATAATTAGTCAATTCTTTTTAAAATAAAGCCTGGTGATCCGTTACTGGTGAACTGGTGATCCGTTACTGGTGCAGCGTAAGGGGCTCGTAAAACGCGCAGTGATTTGCTAATTAGTGACGGAATGAGTTTGAATTTACAATATTCATAATCTGCACCATTTTAGCTTTCCAACGATGTATGATAGTCCATACAAAATATTTTGTCTTAGCAAGAAATTGTATCCACAAAAAAATGATCCGTTACTGGTGTAGCTACGGTATATCAAACCATTGCTGATTCACAACTCATAATTATGACAATTTAAAGAAATGGAACTAGCTCGTTTCTCTTGAAATTATAAGAATTCACAATTTTATTAAAATAATTCACATTCTTTCATACAACAAATATTTTGTTCTCTAGGAAGTTAGCTTCGTCATTGTATTGTAATTTGCTATACTTATATCAAAGATTGTATATGGGATGACCATACAGGTTGGAACAAATCTAACTGTACACCGTTATTTTGTCATGTAGACTTTTGTGGGTGAGTTTATAATGTTGAACATTCATTGTGGCAAGAGCCAAATACAAGCTATAGTAACATGTCATTATTTTAATCTTCTTGCAAAAAG
>JBAMJV010008639.1:0-35299 GCA_037951105.1 Echinarachnius parma
ATTGTAGATTAATTTAGCGAAGGACACATTTTCTGTGCCTCCGAACGCACCCCCACAAAAAAATGCATACTTCCAGAACAAAAATTAACTACAGATATTGGCCAATAAATATATCAATTTCAAAGTATATATAATTAATTTAGGCCAATCTCACGTAATGCTCATGGTTTAAACTACCATTTTCGGGCCAAATTAGTTCATAATATGACCCGTGTAGATGGCCTAAAAATCATCATTTACACCTACTATATTATGGTAGGTGTAAATTATTAATTTTAGGCCATCTACACGGGTGAGGACCTTGTTTTACTTTTTTTTCTTCTTTCTTTTGTTGCTTGTCAGGTGCCCGGCCTCATGAAAATCCAATGCCCCCCCGGTGCACCCCCTCCCCCCCCCCCCCCCCACTGAAAATATCCTAGCTACGCCATTACATTGCATAGAGCAAAATAACAAAAAGGGTGAGGCTGACTTATTGGCAATCATGGAGAAATCTTAACTTACACTTATCTATTTCATTAATATAGGTTAATAATCAATTATCTTCGGCGGGGATCAGGATTTATCATAAAATTACTTCAGTAAACTAAGGCTGATTGTAACCTGATGAAATATTATGAAATTATATTTCGGTACAGAAAAAATTACCTACATTATAATACGTATTGAACGATATAAATCAAGGTGTATTTGCAAGCCAGTTAAAGGGATCTAGTAACTTTGTTGACATGTGCAAAAATGATGAATGGTTGATGCAATGTATGTTGTTGTTATCTCATATGTCCACAGGGTATTGTGTGAAAATTTCAAGTCAAATGAACATTGTATGGCCAAGTAATGAGCGAAAATGCAAAGTGATATTCAGTAACTCACTGCACTCACTTTGTACACAGATGAAAAACTCGCCCGGAGTTTTTTCTTATCTGAATACTTCAATCATACATATCTTTGTAACGAAAGGGAAATTTGAAAAACCGAAACCTGTCCCGTGATTTTATTGTTAATACGAATACAACAAGGTATAAGAGAAGCGCTAGAATTAGAATTTTATTTTGAGGATTTGGACAATGTTACTAAGTCCCTTTAAGGAATTATAAAAGTTCACACTAACGAACTGAGATAAAAAAAATAATCCATATAGCAAGATACATGGTACGACGACACTGGATTACAGTTAGTATGTCACGTTTCATAACCGTTCCCATTGTAATATCAAATGAAATTATATTCTGTCAGTATGTAACTGTGACGTATTTGTAATACAGATTACGAAATTAGTATAGGTTTTCCCGCTCAATTTTGCACTTTTTTTCAATCGAATTCATTTATGGTCATTCGAATTCGCGCGTTGCCGCGTAATCGTTGGTATCGGGTCTTCCAAATTCCGAAGAAGTGCATGCGAATTCATGCATACGCACACGCTTTCGTGAATAGACACAGAAGTTCATTTATGGGCATTCGAATTCGCGAATGTGCAGTCAACTGTCAACGGCCTTTCGCGAATTCGAATGACCATTGATGAAAAGGTATGCACTTTGTGCAAATTCAATCCTCCCTACGTGATTTTGAACAACTATTTACGAATTCGAATGCTGCCTTTGGTACGACTATCGCAAATCGCGCGAATTCGTTTGTTCCTATTATCAATTCGATTGACACAGTCGCGAAATTGAGCGGGAAAACCTATAATATGCTCTGTAATATGCTGTGCCATGAAAAGTAATTTATCTCATTATCATACTGTGGCGATCTGTTAATGGGGCGTACTTGCAGTGATAAGAATATAACATAATGAAGTGATAAGAATGAGAATGTAAAAAAAATAAGTTGCGCACCGAACGCCGATGTCTGTAGCGCTTAAACATGTTAAAGAAACCCAAAACATTTATGTTGTTTATTGTATGTGTCAATACAAAACGATGACTACAATGCAAAGGCCTCCGTAACACTCGTTGATTCAATATTAAATATCTCAATAGTGATAAAGGAGACATTCAATCAATCCGATTGAACCGTCAAACTAAACCCCTCAAAAAAGTTCAGAAACTCAAGTTTGATCGATCATATCTCTCATATTTTTTAATAAGCATATTCGTTATTGGTTTCACAAAGAAGCCTTATTATATACCTTTCAAACGGTGCATTATGTGTAGTGTAATGCAATTGGGGCGATTGCAGTAGCCCAGATAATAGGGGGAGGCAGGAAGTGAAATGTCGCAAAATGGCTCAATGCATTTAATTTACGAGTGCATGACTGTGCTGACCAGTTTTTTTAAAGTTCACTTTCTATTGAATACTGTCACCCTTTCCATTCATCAAAATCATTGGAATTTGATACCATTTTAATGGAAGTTATCTTTTCAATTCGATGGCATATTGATCGTAATGATTAGGCAAATGGGTTGCGCGCAGCAAACCGGAATATGGAGATGGGTCGAGTGTGAAATCAGACAAAAAATATGGTAGTAAATATATAATCTATTGCGGATATAGTATCGGAAATAATATCGCTAATGATATTCGTTTGTCTCGCAATGTATGGTCAAACTAGGAATCTAAACGATCATGACGTTTCGTATGCTACTGCAATACTTTGTCAAATGATAATATCATGATCGTTTAGATTCCTAGTTTTACCATACATTGCGAGACAAACGAATATCATTAGCGATATTATTTCCGATAACAAATATGGTGTTGACAAAATATCAGAGCGTTGCATTTTTTTCGAGCTTTTGGGGGGATTTTTTAGCATATCGAATGAAATATTCATGATTCAAATTGATATCAATGGAAAGCCCAACAACTCTTCTGTATTAAAATGTGAAATTTATAATGATTTTTGTAAAGGGCGGCTGCAGGGAGATGAATGTGGGGGAGCCTCAAAAGTGACCCATTTCAAAACGCTCTGATTTGTTGTCGGTGTCTTTTACCATTGTGTGGAGGATGTAATGCGACTTGAATAAGTTGGCTATGAATGAGAAGAATTCAATTGAAAACCATGAGTAGTGACTCAGTTGTGCCTTGAAATCAGAGCGTTTTGAAATGGGTCACTTTTGAGGCTCCCCTACATTCATCTCCCTGCAGCCGCCCTTTACTAAAATCATTATAAATTTATATTTTCATACAGAAGAGTTATTGGGCTTTCCGTTGATATCAATTTGAATCATGAATATTTTATTTGAAATGCTAAAAAAATCCTCCCAAAAGCTCGAAAAAAATGCAACGCTCTGATTTTGTGTCAACTCCATATCTTTTTGTTTGATTTCACACTCGTATGCCATCGTAATAAGGAGATCATTTCCATTAAAATGTTATCAAATTCCAATGATTTTGATGAATGGAAAAGGTGGCAGTATTCAATAGAAAGTGAACGTTAAAAAAAATGGTCAGCACAGTCATGCACTCGTAAATTAAATGCATTGAGCCATTTTGCGACATTTCACTTCCTGCCTCCCCTTATTCTCTGGGCTACTGCAATCGCCCCAATTGCATAATCAATACACATAATGCACCGTTTGAAAGGTATATAATGAAGCTTTATTGTGACATCAATTTCAAATAAGCTAATTAAGAAATATGAGAGATATGATCGATCAAACTTCAGTTTCCGAAATTTTGTTGAGGGGTTTATATAATTTGTTAAATACTTAAAGGGGATCACCAGGCAAAAGACAACACATTATTATATGTTTTGGTACCGTTTTGTGATATCAAATAGATACCCAACATTTTGCAAAGGGTTGTGTAATTCATAAACAAAGCAATTAATTTCCACCACTTACGGAACCACTGCTATTTCCTGGTTCCATACGGGCCAAGCATTTGCGAGTGCGCCAATGCTTTCACGCGTACGTCAATATATTCCCGGATGATTCATTCGCTCTGCACAGTGCGCTCTGGCTCTGCACGCATATAGTCTACGCAATTCAGACCGCATGAACGCATGGTTGAGAATGGTGATGCGTTTTCCAATTATATATTTTTTTCTGAAAACATATTTTTGTGAACTTGTTGAAGGAATGTAATACTAAAGATGGTACCTTTCTATAATAAAAATATTATTTGTAGGTGGTGGTACCCTTTACAAAAAAGCGAAAAATATAGGTGCGAGTAAAACGTGGAAGCCTTTTCTAAATTTGGTTAGAATTTAGTTAACATTTTACAGTGTATGTAGTAATTCAATTTTTATTCATTTGTTTATTTCAACCAAGCCAACAATCAATAAACATCCAATATAAAGAGATAAATACATAGCTTATGAGGTGCACCTATAAAGCGTAACAAGTAAACGGGGCACCTTACACAATCACTTTAGGGTTCTCGAAACGACACTTTCGATTTGTGTATGAAGTGAGGCGTGTTCTCATCCACTTATGTTAATGTTTTATTTTCTATTACGATGCTTCTCGTGCCGATGTCCTGATGGGTAGATGTGAATGACGAGGCTGAAGGAAAACGACGTCCACTTCACTTCGCAGCCATGAGGGGAAAGACACATGTAATTACACCAATGCAAATTATACTAATACACTGGGCTCAAAAAGAAACTTATAATTGTTCACATGGTCAAATGAAATAGAGAGCCAAAATGCCACAAGGAGAACTCTACTCAAATGACATGTCAGTATCCAAACAAATACTGACAGAACCAAAAATTCACATAGAACCGTTTGCTGTATCACATAATTTATGTCACAGCCTGGAAATTTCGGCAAAGGGTTTAGGGCATGTGAGAAAGTCAAAACAAATTTCAATTAAGGCAATGTCAGTTAAGCAACTACATGGTTACTCAGATGTGTTTAGAGTAAAATATTGAAGTAATCCGGTTTATCATTGTGGTTCATTTTGATGGACATGATTTTAACATTTTACCATGTAAACAATTATATAAGTTTTCTTTTTTGTCGCAAAGTACAACTAACCTATATGTTAATAGTCAATAGTATAACGAGATGGTATCGAAATGACAGTTGCCAGAATCGATAGCTGAGGGCTATGGTCAATTGTATACTACGAAATTATGCCCCCCCCCCCCCTCCCTGCCTCCCCCTACTGCAATTTCTGTCATTTTGTCCATTTTGAGAAAATTGTGATAACTGTCTTTTTTGTTGACCGTCTAGTATAGAATAAAAAACGTACCGAACACCCTTGCAATGTTTTGTATTATTATGCTAACAATTGTTAAGTTAAATGTCCTTTGTCCAATGTTAACAATCCTGGTAGCTGTCGTTGTATAAGTGTAGAACAAATGCTAGTTTCCATAATTTATCTTCCGTTTTAAAGGTATGATCGATAAGTGTGCAGATTTATAATTATCCAGTGGATATTGGTAACTGTGTAGAAACTAAAAGCAATGTGTTAGCAAATATCATGTTGCATTTTTGCTAATTACTTGGTTGTTTGACATTGATTTACCACGAATAGTTTACACATCACTCCTTAGACAAAATGATCAGATTCAAGGAATTTTACATTTTAGCGACCACATTAAATTATGTGCCCAGATCAATAGAGCGACTGGGTCCCGTTGGACTGGTTAACAATCTGGATGGCGTAATGATGCAAAATGTTCCGTTCAGTATTTATTAATTGTGTATATTTGATTATTCAATCACCATTGTGTCTATACATCAATCGGTATAAAACTACTAAATACCATATGTTCCTTATCAAATACCATTTTCATTGAAAGGCTGATGAGACAAATACACACAAGCCAAAGCAACAAGAGCTAGAGCATGTCGAAGATACCAACAGCGCGATTGTAGCAGTACTACTTGCAAACAACGCACAAGTGAATAAAAGGGACATCTCTGGTCGTACAGCACTCCATGTGGCCATCTCTCATGAAAATTATGCAGCTGCACATCAAATTCTCCTCAACAAAGACACAAAAGTCGATGTAAGTATTAGTAAGCAAACAATCATCGATTACGAGGGGAATAGTACAACCTATACGTGCCGGGGTGATCTGCGAAGATATAACTGTCTAGCCGATTTATCCGTGAAAGTATTTAACCCTAAAATGGACGGGGCATCCACATGGGCAATTATGTCAAAATCAGTTATTGACAGGTACTGATAAATGATACTTATTGCCCTACATAACATTGAACACGCGAGTATTCCGCGTGCCATTGTTAGTGTGCATTCAGCTGTGTGCCAAGCGGTGCCGAAAGAATGGGCATAATTGGTGGATAGTATGACGAGCATTAACCCTAAAAGACTGGGGGGGGGGCTGATTTAGCCCCCTCCCCTCCTCTATTTTCGCGATTACTTCGCAACACTTAAATATTTTACGGTGCCACTTCACGACTTTTTTCCTTAGAGTCTTGCGCAACTTTTGATACCAAATTTGCGACAACCGGGTGTACCGTTCTTAAATTACGTGACCTTTTGTAAGTGAGCGTCGGCCCGAAAATCGCTAAATTTTGTGATTCGTGTACAAATCCTATGGAAATCGACTTTTTCCTGGAATAGACAAAATCTTCATTATTTTTCATTCTGATCACTGCAATTATTTAATTTTGGGCTACAAATGGTTTAATAATGGTTAATATTTGATTCCATCAAAACAATATATAACAAATATTTGACTCAGTCGACCATACAACCCTTCTCGATCGTATGCGCAAATCGTTCGGGTTGGCAGGTAATGTCAACGCTTGGTTTACATCATACTTGTCGAACCGCTCTTCGAAATGCAAGGTTGCTGGAAAACTATCTGACCCGCCTTCTGTTGAATATGGAGTACCCCAGGGGTCAGTACTTGGACCCCAACTTTTCTCAATGTGCGTCCGCCCTGTGTCAGACATAGTCAGACATCACAATGTCAACAATCACGCCTATGCTGATGACATTACACTGTATGCCTTTGCCGATCCGAAGTCTTCTGATTCAGTCGACGATGCCCTCCTGTCACTTTCAACTTGTGTCCAGCATCTCCAGATCTGGATGCAATCCAACATGCTGAAGTTAAATTGTGACAAAACTGAATTCCTTATAATATCAACTCCACAGTCCAAGCATCTCCTCTCAGACATATCCCTTACCATATCAGACACATCAGTTCCTTCTGTATCTTTAGCTAAGATTCTTGGCGTCACATATGACTCATCCCTGAAAATGGATAAACATGTTTCTTCACTATGTCGTGGACTCCATTTTCAGCTCTCCAACATATCCCGCATACGACCATATATCACCCAACAAGCATGTGAGCATGCTACCCGAGCCCTCATTTCATCCAAACTCGATTACGCCAACTCACTCCTACATGGTATACATGCAACGTCTTCAGCGAGTACAAAACCGTGCAGCAAAACTCATTTTTAAGGTTAAGAAATACGAACATGTTACCCCTCTGTTAAATGAATTACATTGGCTCCCCATCAGTAAACGTGTATTGTTCAAAATTGTAACCATCGTATATAAATGCCTTCAAAATAACACCCCTAGCTATCTTCGCTCTCTCCTATCATTTCGTAATTATAGACCTGGTCTTCGCTCAAACTCCGACATTACAATGCTCCAAATTCCTAGATCCCATTCTAAATTCGGCGACAACTCATTTTTTATGTATGCTCCACGTATGTGGAATGATCTCCCTCTCTCTATCCGACTAGCACCCTCATTAGATTCCTTAAAAAAACTACTTAAGACCCACTTGTTTGATAAGTAAATATGCAGCAATCTTTTATGCATATTTGCATGTTTATTTTTGTGTTATGTATTCAGTTGTATTTCATGTATTTAATGTATTATAATGTATTTAATTCCCTAAATGTAAAGCGCTATGAAACATGTTTGTATTTAGCGCTATATAAGAAATAGTATTGTATTGTATTGTATTGTATACTATTTTTAAAATGCAAACAATACGAATAAAATGCAATTTTCGCATAATTAATTAGCTCTAATTAGCATATTATAATAAAAACAAACAATTTAACTATGCAATATTGTATGGCTCATAGACATCTATCACCATGCCAAATTTGGAGTCGATTGGAGTTTCGATTGCCAAGAAAACTACAAAAACTACAAAAAAATTCCATTTTTGCATAATTAATTATCTCTAATAAGCATATTCTAATTAATTTTTTGTTTTTAACTACGCAATATTGTAGACCTTATGGACATCTATCACGATGCCAAATTTGGAGTCGATTGGAGTTTCGGTTGCCGAGATCTTAGGGGGGAGGGGGGGGGGGGCCCTTTTAGCCCCCCCCCCCCCCCTATTTTTTGTAAGGTTCAAAATAGCCCAGTCTTTTTAGGGTTAAGTCTCATTTATCAGACACTGACTTGGTTCAAATTGACAAAAATAGGCACCTGACATGGTCTCACTCAAAGTGCCCTAAAACAAAAACTGCACGTCCAAAATTACTTTTCTTGGTATCAAA
This sequence comes from Echinarachnius parma, assembly GCA_037951105.1. Classification (NCBI taxonomy): domain Eukaryota; kingdom Metazoa; phylum Echinodermata; class Echinoidea; order Clypeasteroida; family Echinarachniidae; genus Echinarachnius; species Echinarachnius parma. The sequence continues at coordinate 8,403 of JBAMJV010008639.1, forward strand.
TGGACATGTTCATTTTGTTACTTTATTTTTGGATATGCCCCGTTCCGTTATTTCTGGGCCACCCTGTATATTGCTGTTATACTGAACAATCTCCATTTGTCAAACATCTCGGATTGTCTCTGCTCAGTGCTCATTACGCATGCACACAAAGAGTATTTAATTATTATTTGAACGTCATTACGTGTTGATGTCTTCTGTATAATGGTTTCCGACATCTTGAATTGGTGGCCAGTCAATGTTAATAATAATCATATGTTTTTCATTAATTTGTTCTATACATGTATCTGCATTACATTATTACAAAGTTTAAAGACCAATTACGCATTATGTTACATGCATGTATAAGCCTAAACATCTAACTATTATTTCAAAGAAAACCTTGTCTGAATTATTGCAGCTGAAAGATGATGACAAATTAACCCCACTTTGCCTGGCGTGTGAGCACGGGATGACCGACATTGCACAGGAGCTGATTAAGAGGAAGGCTGAATTACTCAGTGCGTACGATTCGAACTGGAACACCCCACTTCACATCGTGCTCAGGGACGGACACAAGACCATCGCAAAGTGTATCGTCGATCAAGCAATCAAAAAGAGGAATCTCGAAAAAGTAAGTTCTGAAGAAATCCTTTGACCTTTTAGATTTCTTATCGCTAAAGTGTCCCCTTTTTACACTCAGATGGTCTCAAGCGTCCTGTGTCCCCCTGGTAAGAAATTAAGAACGGCATTTATGTTTTATTTAAATTCAATTTTTTGGAGAAGATACTATTTAGCCAACGTTAATATACTTTGAAAGTTCGATCGGGGCATCGAATTTCGGACATACTTTTAAATGAATGTTACGTTTCGGTATAGCAAACGCGAAATAATGTTTTTGTGAGGTAATGACACAATGACTGTAACATTTGGAAAAGCACACAATATTAATGACCTAATCAACTTTCGTTGATCAAAATATGTTCAGAAACAGTTGAAGTATATCGGTATATCTTATTAGAATAAATGTGGCGGTCAACTTTTATTCAATAATGTAAACAAACATTATACAAATGCAACACCTTATTGCTATATCTACGAACATGCTTTTAAATTTCTGCTGATCTATTTATTGAATTATTATTTAAACCAAACTACGCTATTACATTTTTTAGAACATAAATCATTATTGAAACTTGAAGTGTCTTGATAGGCGCCTTCTTTTCGAATTAGTATTAATGCTGTTTTCTCTACAGCTTCTACTTGATCGGAATAAAGACGAGTTGACGCCGATTCACCTAGCAGTTAGAGGAGGGGACAGCGATCTATTGTCGCGGTGCTTTGGAGGTAAACATCATTGTGCCATAAAGCAACCCTCGAAATTAACTTTTTTTGCTGGTGGCCCGGTCGGGCCAGTAAAATTAGTATTTTTCCAATTTTGGTGGCCCGAAACCAAAATCTACTGGCCCGAAAAAAATAAGGAAAAACAAAAGTAAAATTAAACCAATAACCATATTCATAGTTTCAGGGTACTGGGCAATGTTTAGCCTCATTTGTTATTCCAATGCTCGAAATTATCTTTTTTTCTGGTGGCCCGAAAATAAAATTTACAAACAAAGAAAAACAATGGTCATGACTACTTGGTCATTAATTGGTAAATTATGGAAGTTATGTGTTAAAATTACCACCATCATTAAAGAAATCCATCACTGAATAAACAAAACAAAACCTAGAATCGAGCAGTTTCATCTAAGAGTCATCAACTGATGAAACTAAGCTCTTTTCCATGTACAGATGTACGATTTTGTTATTTTATGGTCCATAAAATCTCCAACACAAAAAAACACACATGGGACTGAGCATAGCTAAAATAACTTTTCAAATCGGGAAATGAAATCACTTAAATCTTTGTTATTTTACAAGCTAAAATAATTCCAAGTAGTCACAAGTCTCTACCTTGTAAAAATGATTCCTTCTAATACCTTCAAAAATATGAATAATGATCCGAAAGATGAAATTATTCCCCTTTATTGACGGTATCGCGGACGGTATCGCAAAGCAATATGAATGAATGTGAAAAGTTAGACATGTGTTTTGATAGGTCTTAGTATGCACACATACTCCCTCTGTGGATTGGTTGTTCTATGTTTATATTCTACATGTTGCAAAGGCTTCCAGGGGGTGTGTGGGAAATTAAGAAAACAGCATAAGCATGCTTTTACTTTTAGTCATTACACACCTCTGGAAGTTGTTTAATTTTACCATGATTTATCATGCAAGAAGTAGATAATTCAAGGGAGAGTGTTCATATGAGGAAATAGCACATATTTGTAGGCATAAATAAGGATTAATTCAACTAGCGCAAGTGCGCTTGCGACTTTTTATGTCCGTCCTTTTCATTTCTTGCAAATATTTAAATCACAATTAAAGTGTTTTTAAGAGGTGTCAAACTTGAGATTCATATTCCTTGATGTTGTCTTCTTATGGTTTAAACATTTGGTGGCCCGATCGGGCCACCAAACTTTGGCATTTTCATGTTTTTACTGGCCCGACCGCAACTTTTACTGGCCCCGGGCCATCGGGCCTACGCCAATTTCGAGCGTTGCATAAAGGGACTAGTAACTCTGTACAAAACTTAGTGATGATTACAAATGTGTGAATTGCGATCTGATAATAGTATGTCCTTTTCAGTAATGTCTAAACATGTCATGTTAAATAGCTATTATATGGCCGAGTAATGAATACAAATGCAAAGTGATATTCGCAAACTCAATGCAATGACTTCGTACATAGTCTTAACTTTCCAGTGGATAATCATCAATCCGAGCCGCACTTTAATCGAACATATCCTTTTTCATTCATACTTTTCGTGTATGTATTTTGTATTGTTCCAAGTGTTAGATACTGATTACACTTTTAGTGTTGTAAACTGGTCATTATGGATTTATGGATTTTTTTGCAAACACGTATGACAGCACAAGCCTATGCCACTCAAAATCGTCAATTGTTACAATCGCCGCTAGGATTTGTCTCAACTTCCGATTTCGATCGTGAGGTGATCTGCGATGATAAACGCAGGACGCATGCAAATGCATTCTTCATAACCGAGCGTGCTCCTCATTCATCAACAGGCATATTCAGTTTGTGTTAGCATGATACATTAGATATATCTCCTACTAATTGCACAAAGTACGATGCAAATAATTGTTGACGATTAATGGGAATTATTGCCAAAAGTACGGAAAATCTCGTGGTGACATGTGATTCACCTTAGTTTACTTTGACTATCCCATCTCATCACAGTACGTAGCACCATCTAATGTGACCAGCAAATTGGTCCTAAATCATCTAAATACTTAGAATTGTATTAAACCGAACATCAATAAATGTACAATCTTTCATTTTGACACCGAAACAGTTTTGCTGAAAAATGGAGTAACCGTAGATGAACTCATCAACTTGGAGGGCGAGTCGTCCAACACGCCTCTCCACGAAGCTTGCCGAGTCGGACATCACAACATAGTCGAGCTGCTCTGTAAGAAAGGCGCACAGCTTGAACGTAAGAACAGGGACAACTGGACACCGCTCCACATGGCATGTGCGGAAAACCACCCGGGGATAGCAGCTTTACTTATTACTGAGTAAGTAGCTGCCATCTAAGCAAGACAAAACTCAAATGTATCATGATAATTGGTAGAGGTCGTGGAATCTGTATTGTTAGCTGTATCATATGCGCAATTCATTGTCGTTATCGATATTGAAGTAGGTCCATCATGCTGTCTTATGGACGGCTTTCTTTTCCTATAGTTTTGGGGTTCAATCGTGTATAATATGCAACAACGGGTACAAATTTACATTTTACAACATAGCTCATCATCATCAAGATCAGGTGGCGCTGTAAAGCGCTGCTTTGGTCTTCACGAGAGCACGCCATGCAACTCTGTCTTCTGCCAAGTGTGTTGCACCCTTCATTCCTTCCCCGTACACTCTCTTGATATCGTCAGTCCAAGATGTAGGTGGACGACCTCTGACACATTTCCCCTCAATTGCGCCTTGCAGTATTCTTTTCTCAATTCCTTCAGTTCTCCTAACGATGTGCCCAAAGTACTTTAGTTTTCGTTCCATAATTCCCCTTCTGATAATTAAGTCTGTACCAATCTTGTTCAGAATCCATACATTTGTCTTCCTATCTTGCCAATACACCTGTAAAAGCCTTCTGTAGCACCACATCTCAAAAGCGTCAACTTTTTTTCGGTCGTTCTTTGTCATGGCCCAAGACTCACATGCATATGTAGCAATGGATAATGCAGTTGCACGAAGAAGTCGAACCTTCAGATCGAGTGACAGGCCTCGGCTTTTCCAGATATGAGACATGCTCTGCACGGTTGATCTTGCTATTGCCAGTCTTCACCTTATCTCATATCTAATTTGTACATAATGCAACGTAAACTAGATGAACCTGAGATCGCTCATATAAGAGGCTGATGTCAAAGTCTGTATTACTTAAACGAGTTGTTATATGATCTGAAATAAGACTATTGGCAGATAGGTTAGCATAACGGCAAGTGACGTTCATGAGTTGGGTGCCTGTCTAGAATTTAAATTTAAATTTCAGGGTAATTTTCTCTCACATTTGTTCGTTTAGAATGCATAATTGCTGACGCGCTAATCACTATTGTAATTGCGATGGTTATTTAGATTTAAAATTGTATAGCTTTGGTTGCAGATATAAAATATACTTAAGAAGAGTTCGCCTACAAATGGTATACAAATCATCGTGATCATCATGCGCGTACATGGTCTAGCGCCCCCTTCCGGCAACAAATATTTATAGATCCTTCCAAAACCACTACCACAAAGTACAAAAAAACGGCAAAAACTGTCAAAAAGGCTACACATTTACTTCCGATTGATGTTATTTGATACCCTGTAACCATTTCCTCCCTAAAGGTATTAGCAATCATCACCTGAAAGGTGCGACTCATAATTAATGGCATTAACGAGCAAACCCAGGTAGTAATACTTGTTTGGACCATTCGTATTGTTTAGCGTTCGTCTGTTAGTAATGTTATAAAGATTATCTGATAGTACAATACTTTATGCGTATTTACATATCCACACGTGATTAAATATAAGTACGCCTTGAAAGTTGTTTCATATATCGTAATCAAATGAATGAACAACTAAATATGCGAGACATTGAGACACAGGTCCACTGTCAAAAATGAAATTAATGAACCATTTTAAAGTCACATGAGACAGGGTGGACACAACAAAACAGTATCTGTAACATATAAGATAATTTGTTATGTTAATAGGGCAACCATACTGCACGCAAGCTATGCTGCTGTTGAACATATACAACAGGCAAAACGGTATTTATAACTGAGTGCCAGTAGCGAAATTGATTGACCGTGACTCTACAATGTTGTATCATTACATCACTAACACTATGTGCATATGTATAAGGGTAATAAGCTTAAGGCTATAATATAATCTCGACATAAAAATGATGCTCCAACACAAACAGACACACACCCACACACATACACCCATATCTACACATATACACTAACATAAACACAACAATATCTATATCTTGGGCATCTACCAATCCTGAAATGTTTGACGTTAAAGGGATAGTTGAGTTCTGGTAAGGAGAGTACAGTTTTGGTGAAACTGAATTTTAGTAACCAAAACCTGCATCATTACATTACAAACTAATAGTTATAACTAGAAAGGAACACAACATTACAAATGATGCAGTAAAGATCATGTTATCATTCAAAAAGAGCCGTTAAAACGTAAGAGGGCGCTCTCTAAACACTCATCGGTTTCAACCATTTTGAATAAAATATTGTGCATGTGATGTTTTGTTGAACTAGTGATTAGAGAAATAACCAACAACTATTTAAATACCTATTGTGAAACTTTTTGAAAAGAGGAAGCATTTTTTTGAATTTGTAACAGCTGGATCAAAATTCTCTAATAAACCCGGGGCCCCAGCTTTATTACAAATTGTTATATTTATGGATATTTCAGCCGTCTCTGAACCGATTTTGATCAAACAAAGATGATTTTATTATTTAAATATTATGCTCTTTCAAATTTTACACTCAGTTTTTACACCAAAACTCAACTATTCCTTTAAGTGATTTAAATAACACGACATTTAACAGCTCGTTATATATTTTGTTTGCAGAGGGGCCGAAGTGAATGCAGTAGACAGTCAGGGTCTGACACCACTGCAAGTTGCGGCTAATCGTAGCAGCTTTGAAACCATAACCAAACTTCTAGAACAATCGCATGTCAGCAAAACCAGCACGCGCATCGCCGAAACAAGTAGCAACAAGGAGGATACATCATTGGCCCTAGCCCTGCTTAAGTGGGCGGCGACAGGGAACAACACTAAAGTATTGCAGGTATAGCACATGTTGGTATACGTACTATCATTATTATATCGATACGTTGCAATACGTTAAAGGGATAGTTGACTTCTGGTAAAGAGAGTACAGTTTTGGTCAAACTGAATGTTAGTAACCAAAACCTGCACCATTACATTACATACTAATAGTTATAACTCAACCATGCTGGAAAGGATTTCAAAATTACAAACGACTAAGTACAAAGCCTTTTTTCAATCAAATAGAGCCGTTCAAACTCAAGATGGCGCTCTCTAAAAACTCATTGGTTTTAAACCATTTTAAATAAAACATTGTGCATGTGAAGGTTCGTAAAAATAGTTATTACATAGAGAGATAATCAACAACTATTACAAATCTTCTTTTGACAATATTTGAAAAGAAGAAGCATTTAAAAAAAAATTGTAACGGTTGGTTCAAAATTATCTAATATTTGTGGGGCACAACATTTATTACAAATGGTTACGTTTATGGATATTTCAGTAATTTCTGAACCGATTTCGATGAAATAAAGTTTATTCTGTCCCTAAAATATTATGCTCTTTCAAATTTTAGACTCGGTTTGTCATTATCTCACAACAAATTATTATGTGTAGCGCCCTCTCTACCAAAACTCAACTATCCCTTTAACTCCCCTTTTCAGTTATTCGGGTTGTCAAACTCCGAGTTACCGTACACAAACGTGTGCGAAATATTGATCTCTCTTAGGCCAGATTAGTTTAGTTTATTGACTCATGTAGACTCATTTACCCAACGAGCGCAATATTGATAGAGTGTGCGGTTCATTGCAAGAAACGCCCAGTTAATCTGTTCGCCCAGTGTACTATGTCCAAATGAATTATGTTAAAACCAGTTATACAGTTATTGCGTAGAACCCTAGTTGACGGTTCTACCATGTCTACATGGAGATTGGTTATACAGTTCAGGATCTAAACTGAGGCCAGATGTTCACTTCGCTGGACTTTTCGATCACGTCTATTGTGTGTGCTAGCCAACAGGGTTATGTTATACAGGGTTGCACCCAAACTACAACCGGGGTAGGCTACTTGTTAGGTCGTTGTAGGCCGTGTTAAAGAGACGTACAGACTAAGTTTGCTGGAAAGAACATTTTTGGAAAGGAAATTAGATACTTCGAACATAAATTTGGATCGAGCATCTTTAGTTTTTGGGCGTCTTTAACAACACCATGTCAGGTTCAATTTGGAATTAATTTCTACGAATTCCGTTTATAAACAAACAAAAAAAGGCCTTGATGCCAGTCAGAGCATGATGCAATTATCAGTAGGACAACTTTCGTCCATGTAAATTGAGCTTCTAATACCGGCGTCGAGAGCGAAGGGGAAGGGTAGGTACTGGGCAAGAGGTACCATTATAGTTAGTAATGTCACAACCTCTTGCCCAGTACCTACCCTTCCCCTTCGCTCTCGACGCCGGTTTTAGAAGCTCAATTTACATGGACGAAAGTTGTCCTACTGATAATTGCATCATGCCCTGACTGGCATCAACGCCTTTTTTTTGTTTGTTTATAAACGGAATTCGTAGAAATTAATTCCAAATTGAACCTGACATGGTGTTGTTAAAGAAGTTCAGTTTTTAGTAAAGAAGGCGCTGCACAACACATTGTGTTTGCGAGGTAATGAAAAACCGAATGTCGAATTTTAAAGAACATGCAGTTTTAATGGCAGAAAAAAAATGTTATTTGGTCAAAATAGATTCAGAAATATAAAAATATAAAATATCAATAAATGTATCCAATTGTAATACATTTTGCCCTCAACATCTGAGTCGATGATTTAAACAAACAAATGAAAAAATGCTTACACTTTTTCACGAATACAAAAAACGATTTTAAATTGTTGCTGATGATTTTTTTATATTTAATCATCATTTTAACCAAACATTATTATTTTGTATAAAAAATGGTTGAAACCAATGTTTTTTTAGATAGCGCCCTCTTGTGTGTGAATGGCTTTTTAAAAAATGAGATCAGGCTTTTTACTTAGTCGTTTATAATGTTGTAAACCTTTCGAGTATGGTGGAGTTATGAATATTAGATTGTAATGTTAATGTGCAGGTTTTGATTACTTAAGTTCAGCCTTACCAAAACTGTACTACCCCTCTAATAATATGTTTTTCAACCGAACGTGCCAATAAGTTAGTCGTGATGTACCTTCGAAATAAGTATGGGCACTAACCTAAGATTAACATTGCAAATTTGTTCTCCTGTTTGCGAATTCCTAATTGGTTCATATCAATATCCCTTTCTATGAAGCACCTTCTTGGTCCAAAATCAAAGATACGCATTGGAGGAGACGAAGAAATCGTTCGGCTTGCCTTGGACGGAGCTAAAAATGGCCACACAGAGTAAGTAACGGTCTGACTGTTGAGAGGTAAAACAGATTATGCATAATTGGCATAATATTTGTGGCGTGACAATATAACTCGTTCCTAAAACAATGACGGATCATAGTAGGAATATTATTGGTAGCTTATTCGAGTCGTAATCGAAATGCCAGAGTAATAAAGTCACCAGTATTTTTTTTTTGCAGGGAATGTATTACTACGCGATGCATTAAAAAATACCATCATTATGTTATTGTACAAATATCACATACTATAATTTATTCCATATCTATCGATTTAATTGATGCAAATGTGATAACACAAATTGCAGATGGTAACATCATTATTGACATTTGAAAAATTCCGCTGTAATCGTCTTCTTCCTCCTCCGCTATTTCGGAGATTAACAATCCCCAATGGTTGCATGCTCGGGTGTGATAGCAGTTGGTAATTCCGCAATTGAGCACATGTTTGGAAGGGATGGATGTGCGTAACATAATTATATTGTTCATAATGAATCAATATTGTCAAAGTTACTCATTGCACAATATGATGAAATGATGAAACAAATAAGTATACAAATAACAGATGTGCTTTATAAACAGTTTATATTACAGCGAATGACACCTGTCTCTCGTGAAATTGTCAAATTTTGCTAACTTTCCTTAGACTCAAATTTACGTATCAGAGACTAGACAAAATGGCTGTTAGGTGTAACTGTTCTTTTATGATTAAGTCCTTAAATTAATGATGACTGGGTCCGAATTGCGCGACACACATTCTTCGGATTAAATTATCAATTTAAAGCGACAGGAGTGTATGTAATACTCAATGTATCAATACTTAATTATATATTGTTGCAGGATCGTTCAGGTACTATTGATGCTCCGTTTGAAGAAAGTTGGTGTATATATCAAGGACATCGATGAAAACACACCAATCCATTCTGCCGCTGAAGCAGGCCATGACGACACCGTGCAGGAGCTACTCACCCATGTCACAACAATGCCTACAGACCATGGCGTCAACGCTCCGTAATGACAAGATTTGTGTATTTTTGTTAAACCCCGAAGTGCTGGTAGTATTAGTTTTCCCATCTATACGAACTAATTTGTTTGTGAGAAAAAGTGAATGTGAAAACTTTAGAAAAGCATACGATTTTAATGACTGAATAGACTTTACTTTACTAAAATCGGTTCTAAAACCGCTAAAATATCATTGAATATATCCACTATAAGTCTTGGCCCCAGCTGTATTCAATGTTTTTCCATTGTGTTTGTTATGCTTACATTTATTTCAAAATAGTTCAAAAGCTACTGCTAGGTGATGAAATAAAACAAATATATTGGGAAGAAAATGTCCAACGCTTTAATACAAGAGTGTGCACTGAACAGTTAAGCCACTGACGTATACACTGCCACCACCCAATACAATGGGGATAGTAATTTACTCCAGTTTCATTCCCTTTATATTCCACATCTGAGCGGAAGTTTTAGAATGGATACAAAGCACGTTTCTTGCAAGTAAGAATGCAAGTGAATTGCAATCGAGGTGTTCAAAGTTGCCTTACATGTTGACTTCTGTTGATTTAGCCTTGAACATGCACATAACGTAGATCAGTACAGCACTTTAGACATACACATGTGTAAGTGCACACCAATCCATAAACATTTAGTTCGACAGACACATGGATTTTTTCTAAAGATACTTATAACAACTGCAGGTCAACACTTTTTTTCCTAATAAGAAACCATGACTTACCATGAATTAGTTCTGTATTAACTTGGCTATGATTTTGCATTTGTTTACAGTAACAAGGAAGGCAGGACAGCAATGCACCTGGCTGCTGCTAAAGGCTATATTCGAACAGTCAATGTCCTACTCCAGGGAAATGCACTTATCGATATACAAGATCATGAAGGGGTTGGTACATTTAATCTTCATTACATTTGGAAATGTTAATTAATTACGGAATAACCCTTATCTGTACCATTTAGTTTCTATATTGGGTGATCTTTTAACCGTTTTCCATTTCCATTTCCATTTAACCGAACGGTTTATGAACCAATTGACGCACTGTCTAGCTGGATTTAGTTAATTTAAAATAGTATAAATATAAAAGCATTACATATACATTGTTATGATTGTTTTAATTGGTATGGGCTGCATTGGTTATGCAAATAAGGCAACTAGAATATTATGGTTGCCTCGAGGTTAACTATTTGTATTAAACATTTAGTACTACTCTCCGAAATGCAATTTGATTAAAATGTAGAACAGCTGAAACGTTGACGACTCCCTTGTTGACATTAGTCTCTGAAATATCAACGTGTCTTTATCATATGCTATCCAGCTCACACCTCTACATCTGGCGTGCATGAATGGTCACTCCGAGCTTGTCACCTATTGGTTGGGGAAAAAAGGATCGGTGGACATTACGTTGCTTGACAATAGAGGGGAAAGTTGTCTAGACCACGCTATCGACAACGGTCACAAGTAAGAATTAGAAGGCTTTGCGATAACTTGTGGTACGAACTATCCGATATGCACCACCGGTTAATTGTTCACATATCCCCAAGTTGGTTCCTAGCATTCGGCTTTGCATCCGTAGTATGATATCTTCTGACTAACACGGGTTAAGGGAAGTACACGAGCCCTTTAGCTTGGTCGGTAAGAGCACCGATCAAGCTGCAGCAGCAATCCGGGTATCTTTGTTTCGAATCGCGGGAGATCTCATTTTTCTTTGCTCTTTTCATTAATATCATATACCTCTGATTAGTTTCGATTTGATTTCGTCGACATTATTTATAATTATTTCCATCTACTGTGTTCGTTAGATATCTCAAGAATGAATCAACCCCTTTGTGGTTCATTGCACAGTTATTGATCCTTTTCCCGATCGTCGGCTTAATCGATCACTAAACGATTACAAAAAATGACAATCCCCTCAGTACGTCTAGAGTCTTGGATAAGAAGAAATATAGCATGATTTCGTAAACAAATGGTTATAGTGGCAGGGTTCGGTGGACATAATAAGACAAATTGAAAATCAAACATTCCAACATGTCATAGACATTGTGGGCCATTGAAGTGTCAGCCCTTACCTAGCCAGACTAGCCCGGTCGATTCCAGTCAGTTGCCAAACAATAACTACTTGTTGGATGCGTACTCGGATGTCTTTACTGCGTTTGCTGTCCCATGTATCTAATACCAAACGAAAACCAAACAACTGAATTTTCAGACATAACTAATACTTACACATTACTAATGTGCTTAACTTACATTCCGCGGTATTGTAACATTGAGCGCTTCCTTATATTTCTGCTTAATACAATAACGATTTACATATTTTTCCTATAAAGGGAAATTACAAAGATGATCCTGATGCATGATAATTGGAAGGCTGTGATGTCATTACCAAAGAGAACCAAAGACAAGGATGTGAGAATCACACCTATGAGGAAACTCATCATGCATATGCCAGGTAAATGATTGTGCTTTATGTGCACAGTTATACTCTAGGAAATTATAAAGACTAATGTTGTGCTGCCATTCCGCTCACAAATCAGAAAATAGGTTTTCATAATACAATATATAATTGCCAATAAAGCATCACCATACGACAACATGTGTGCAGGGGTCTGCCTACGAAGACTACCTTTTGCGTAGGACGAATGTATCGTCCGTGATTCTATTAACGTACGCGTGCATATAATTGGCGCACTTGCAAATGTTTGGCGCTTACGGAACCATGGAATTCTAATGGTTCCGTAAGTGGTGGTAATTTATTTAACTGTTTATGATTTACACAACCCTTTGTAAAATGTTGGGTATCCATTTTGATATCACCCTACGGTACCCCTGCAAAATCCGGTCTATTTGCAGTCTTCATCAGGGGGCGGGGGAAGATTATGTCCCTCAAGATCTCGGCCGTGGCACGCCCGATCGCCACAAGTTTTATAATATGAATATACACTTATCGTACGTTAGTGACTTTACAATAATGTAAATACCCAGCCCACTACCAACTACAAGCTGGCAGGTGTTTTACCGGAAATACTAGAAATGTACTATGTTTACTTTTTATGCTTAGCCTAAAATATTTTAAGCAAACATTTATTTCAAATTATTTCAAACGTTTACTAATGACGCTGGCACTTATTCATCACTGTATGAGGTATTTATTTTTTCTATCTAGACGCAGCCAAACTAGTAATGGATAAATGCATCACGGAGAAAGAAAAGGGAATATTGGAGTTTGACTACACGTTACTCGAAGATACGTGGGACCTGATTAAAGGTATTTATTTAACTGGCTAAACCAAACTTAAGCCGAAAAAGTAGGTGTCGTTCGAGATTATGTATAATTGATGTATGACTTGTGTTAGTTCATTATTGCGCCCGAGTTCCAGGAGCGTAGGGGTTAGGGGTATAATTGTCCTCACAAACCAAAATAAACGGAGAAATGGGGACATCCATTATAAAAGTTTAGATGTCCAGCTCACTCTTAACCATCCACTTTTAAACAGATTCCCGAAAAAGGTAGGTAATGATACCACAACTACGTTACATACCATCAGTAACCATAGGAAAATAAACATATTCAACACCTTGTGTGTACATTCTGTCCTTCAATATTTGGTCGCTACTGTATTAACTCTAATTATATGTTTCTAGATTCCCACTGAAAACAATCCATTTAGCGCCGCGCACGCACAACCCAAAGCCTGCGTTAACATTTACATTGCAATTACGTTAACATAGTACATTATTATAGTCATTCGTCAAACCCATACCGAGTACATTGCGTTACAGAAAAGGCCGGTTTTATACAGTAAATCTCGCATGAGACAGGGGCAACGCAAATGTAATGTGTGGTGATATGGACTGGACCGCATTATCTCCCTCGCTACTTAGTCTGTCTATTCAATTTCGCATGTTACTTCAATATTCGACTTTGAATAATTTTCAAACAGCTTTTAATTTGGTTAATTTTCAAATGTAAACTACTTAACCAGTACTCTAGTACTTGGTAACCCGTTCCCTTGATATTCTGAAAACAACATGCATTTACATTGTTCCCGTAGTTTAGGCGTTAAACGAATATTTGACTTAAATCGCAATATACTCTTGTTGTTTTCTCTTTTTGTTTAAGACTACCCACTGGGCCTTGAGTCTACTGCCATACCTGATTCGAGTATGACAGCATCTAGCGAGTACTTCACGCATGCAGGTGCTAGGAGGGGGCGGTTGAACATGGTTCGTTCTGGTAACGATTGGAGTTGCTGGAGTGCAAAGCAAAATGATGGTAACCCATGGATTCAGGTGAGATTAGAGGTTATGTAAACACGTCATTTTAACGGGTCATTACATCCTTGTCCGAACAGATGGAAGACAAAGGATTCATCGATAACGTGGCGAGAAGCTTTCTGCATTTACAAAACGACTTGAGGTAGTGACGTCCCAACGGTGGTATAGCTCGTACCCATTAAGATGAATTAAGTCTCGCTCGGTGATCATGTTAGAGCGATCTCAGTCTTTGCGGAAGGCATGAAGGTCATAGTGAAGTCTTAATTGATGGCGATGGCTCCTTTTTGCCATTTCCGTTTTTTTACGGCACAAGTTAAGCAATTTGCGATAGTCTATCCCGGTGGTAAATCGTCGACGTCCTACAGGTTCCCGTGGCTTTAACTGACGTCTGAGGTTTGTACAAACAGTAACCTGCGATGTTCCAACGCAATGCTTTGCTTGTTGCTTGTTGACACCCCGTCCTTGTGGAGCACAATCATCGTTTGGCGTGTATCCAGTGACGTTGCACGAAATATGGCCTAGAGAGCCTCTATGCTAATTTTGGTTTAAATTTTACAGCCAACTCTGAGAAATGACCCATAACGATGACTGGTTGGAAACATGCTTTGAATAGGGTAAGGGGTCAATCATCAAATGTACAGCCTTTCAAAGCTCAAAACAAAAGGGTAAATTAATTAAACAGACTTAGTAACATTGTCCAAATCCTCAAAATCCAATTAGAATTTTAGCGGTTCTTTCATACTTAGTTATATTCGTGTTAACAAAAAAGGGCATGGGGTAAGTTTCCGTTTTTCAAATTTCCCCTTCGTTAAAAAGATATTTACGACTAAAGTGCTCAGATGTCAAATTATCCAACAGATCGTCAGAACCGTGAATGTCACCTTGCATTGTTGCTCATTACTCGGGCATATAAAGTCGATTTAACTAGGAATTTTCACACAACATCCGGTGGACATATCATATAACAACAATACTCATTGTATCAACCACTCAGCGCTTTTTGCACATGTAAACAACGTTACTAGATCCCTTTAATGCAAATTCATGCAACCATTCATTGTACATTGTTAGTTTGGAAACATTATGTTATCATTATTTTTAGTCTGAAATGATTCATTAGGCGTACAGAACAGGAACAAAAATGATGTTGAATTTAAAAAGATCTGGTAAAGAGAGTACAGTTTTTGGTCAAACTGAGTTTAAGTAAGCAAAACCTGCATTATTACATACCAAACGAAGAATTATAACTCCACCATGCTCAAGATGAACACAATATTTCAAAAAACCTTTTATCATTCAAAAAGAGCCGCTAATCTCAATGAAGCGGTCTCTTATCATTTATCGAATTCAATCATTTGAAATAAACTATTGCGCATCTGATGTTTTGTTGAAACAGGGATTAGATAGAGAGATAATCAACAACTTTCTAAAAACATCTAAAATGTACAATATGTATCGGAGATATATTATTACATTTGTTGCATTTCAGGTCGATCTCCGCTCTCCACATCGGGTCGTTGCCTTGGCAACACAAGGACGTTTGAACGCTGACCAATGGGTGACACTCTACAAGGTCGACTACGGCATGGATGGCTTGAACTTCGCTACGGTCAAAGATAGCTCTGGATTAGAGAAAGTAGGTTTTTATTTCATATCGTCTTTCTGTTCTATATTTTGCTGTATAATTTTAATGTTAATTTTTAGTTGGTTTAAGGGCTTCTTGCCCACGATACATTTAATGTCGCCACTCGTTTTTTTTGTGAATAACGGAGCATTTGATAACCTATCGTTAACGCTATGCTTATTACTTGGTGATGGATGAATTGTAACAAAACAGAACAACTAAATAATAATAATAATAAGACATTGCTTCTATAGCGCGTAATAATATATATATATTCTCTACGCGCTTTACACATGTTACATAATTTACAATTCAATACTTAAGTCTTGAAACAAATTAAATTACAAATGCTTACATCTTAAACAGAACATACATGCAAGCAAACATTACAATATACATTGGGTACTGTCTTAATTTTACACAGAGCGAAAGAGGTGGGTTTTCAGTGAGGATTTAAATTGACCAAGGGATGTGGATTGTCGAATAGCAAGGGGGAGTTTATTCCACAGGTTGGGGCCAGCATATTGAAAGGATCTAGAGCCATAAAACGAGGTGTTACATTTGGGGACATCTAGTAAGAGTTGGTTGCTGGAGCGGAGGTTACGGCCCGGTGTGTATGGTTTCATCATGTCAGCTAGGTACGAAGGAGAGAGTCCATGTTGGGCCTTGTAGGTCAGTAATAGCAGTTTGAAAGTGATTCGTTTGGTAACTGGGAGCCTTCATAATTTTCTGTTGTGAAAATTACCATTTTTTCGGTCTCCATACAGTTTTTTTCAGGCAATTCTGACCGTGACACAGTGGTTCGTAACGCCTTTCCCGTTCCCGTAGTTTGTCAGTACATTCGCGTTCGGCCTGTTAGCTGCCACAATCACATCAGTCTTAGAATGGAGCTTTTCGGGAGCGGCCCTGTTGACGGTAATTACGATACGTACTTACATCTGAAAAGACAACTATTACTATTGATACAAACAATTCCAGTAAATCATGTTTGTAAAATAATTATATTAAAGGGGTAGTATACAGTTTTGGTAAGGCTTAGCTTTAGTTTTAAAAACCTTCACAATAACATTACAAACTAATCGTAATAACTCCACCATGCTCGAAAGGAATAGAAAATTACAAATGACCCAATTATAAAGCCTGTTATTTTTCAAAAAGAGCCATTAAAACACACATGGGCGCTCTCTTAAATTATCATTGGTTTCTGCCATTTTTCATACAAAATTTGTTGAAATAATAATTACATAGAGTTACCGTCAACATTTCTTTGAAAACCTTTCTGTAATGTATTGAAAAAAGGTTTGCTTAAACAAATTGTAATTATTGAATCAATCTGGGCCCTAGATTTATTATGATGGGAAATATTTATTGGATATTTAACGTGTATCTGAACCTATTTTGAATACAGTTTATTCTGCCATTAAAATTGTTTGCTCTTTCAAATGTTATAGTCAGTTTTTCATTACCTCACAACAAAAATTATTTTGTGCAGCGACCTCTGTACCAAAAGTGAACTTCCTCTTTTAAACCACTCTTCAGCATTGGGAAGATTTTCGAAAGCATTCGTTTTGGCTAAACTAATTTGTCGTGTTTTTAACGAAAATGGATCTGTTATAATAATATAACATCAGATGAAAGCTCAATGCACGTCGCCTATATTTTTCAGCGGTGTGTAAACTAAAATGATATTTGGGTTGTCTCAAGGGCCGATTAAGAAGTGCGTTTGTCTACACGATTTTCAAAATTTGCGCGCGGGCGTATCTAGCTAATCTTTAAAACGCATGTAGACCCTAATGAGTCCGACATGACTGAAATTAAGTAGAAGCGTTGAGATGGGTATCATTATCCAGGCTAATGCGAAACATTGAACTTCTTTCGATCCGCGCGAACTGTGCAACACGGGCATGTTCAAATTGAATTGCTATCAATCGTCATAATAATGCCACACGTAAATCAAAACATGCGCTATAAGGTATCCACATATTGAAGAAAATCACTATAACCGAGATATTGTCAAAAGTGCAACCTTTTCTTTTTCATTTAGTATTTTGAAAAATATATTTCCATCTGCAAGGTGGAACAGTATAATGTGTTTGCAAATTTACAAACATCAGTCGGTACTTAATAATATGTTTAATTATTATAATCATTGCGGGATGCCGCTTGGAACGGTGTTGCGTGCAGTTTTAAATTTGCGCGCGTTCGAAATTCGTTCAGTGCGCGCTATTAAATGCATGTTTTGTTCTCGCGCGCGATGACGCATCGTTCCTGTCAGAACTCATTTCAGGAGACCGCGTCGCGCACATCGTTCACGCGGGAACTACTGCGGGATTCCGCTGCAGTCCGCTATGTATAATTCTGACCCCTTCTCTAATCAATGTCATGCTTTATATTCCAGATTTTCCACTGGGCCTAGAGACCTATTCCGTCCCTGATTCGAGTATGACCGCATCCAGCGAGTACAACTCGAATACTCAAGCTAGATGGGGTCGACTGAACATGGTTTGTCCTGATTTCAAATCAAGTTGCTGGAGCGCAAAACGAAACGACAATAAGCCATGGATTCAGGTATGATGCCTTTTTTTTCTATAGCAAAACCTTGCACTTGTCGGTAATTCAGAAATTGGCATTTTAATTGAAACAAACATATATTTGTCAATAATGGACCAATTTGTTAGAACAAAGCATAAAATGAAAGCTTGTGATGAGGCCTTTCTGATGGTATACAAATGTACATTTTGATTACAGACAAGGGCATGGTTTTGCTATAGCTGGTCACATTTATCCAAATATACTTGTCAATGAAACTTGTGTACAAATATTTTGTTAATCCTTGTTGAACAAAAAGGATTTTACCTGAATACACACCGAAGCATGTAACTTTAAACCCAACTATATAATGGTACGTTTCGCTTCTGAAATGGCATTGCATTATCTACTTCAAAATATATTATAGTCAAGCCAAGGTAATCTTTATCTATGTTTAAATCTGTATCTAATTTCAAGACTTCAGATTAAATGCAGCTGTATGTTAAACCTGTAATGCATCTCATTTCAAAACTTCAAAATCAAGAGTGTTTTTGGCGCTTTAAACAAAATGTAGCTTTTCATTTCAATTCTTGTTATATCTGTTAACTTTTCTCATTTTATCTACTAAGCATGATACATGTGTAAATACATATACCTAACTAGAAACAAATATTATAGGGTTAACATCATAGGAATTATGAACAAGCAGGACACTTACAATTGTAATTGAACGAACCATTACTATGACGTATATAACCGTAATATAGATATGTCGAAACTAAATGTATACAGTATAAATTAAGATTGCCTGTATTTCAGGTTGATCTCCGCTCCGCATATCGGGTCGTTGCCTTGGCGACACAAGGACGTTTGCAGACCGACGAATGGGTGACAAGCTATACGGTCGAGTGTGGCATGGATGGCGTGAACTTTGCTACCGTCAAAAATAGCTCTGGGTCAGAGGTGGTGAGTGGTTTTAGGTGTCATATTAAAACGTAACTAAATACCTTTTGTTTGGATTTATGTGGCCACTTTTGTGTTAATGTGAGGGTTTTGTCTAATGTATTTCACTAAAGCTTACTGTTAAAATAATAAACTATAACAATTAACGTCAATTGTTGATGAGTGCAGCAGTGTGACGACATCTCACAACTCAATAAACATTCCTCATGTATAATTAAACATTTGTTTAAGATTACAACCTTAATCTTATTTCAAAACAAGAAAGTGACTGATTGCAGTATACCTTTCTACATATTTACCCCATAAGAAGCCTACGCATTTCACTTTGATTCATTATATACTAAATTTACAAGAAGTACATTTATCGTGGTCTATGTAGATTTTTCACGGCAATTCAGACCCCGGAACGGTTGTTCGTAACGAGCTTCCTGTCCCCGTAGTGTGTCGGTACGTCCGTGTGCGACCTGTGTCCTGGCGAAGTCACATTAGCCTGAGAATGGAGCTTATCGGGAGTGGCCCTGTCGACGGTAAGTAACCAACCCCCCCCCCCCCCCCCAAAAAAAAAAAAAAAAAAAAAAAAAAAACACACACACAAAACAAATAACACATAAATAAATAAATTTAAAGAAAGCAAACAAACAAAACAAAACTCTCTTAAAGTTGTTAATAACTGAAAGATAATAGTTGTAGTATACAACAATCAACACACAAGTTAAGGAAAATAGCTTCAAACAAAAATGCGATGCTTTGGAAACTTGTTAGGATACCGATTGTATTTTGTCATTAAAATTGTATGCTCTGTCAAATTTTACACTCATCTTATAACAAAATGATTTTGTACTACACAATAAATTAAACATCATTACATGATGTCAAGCAAATGAAGCATGATCACCCCGGATCCGACAAAACAGCTCAAAGTCAACTGTACATTTTCTTTTCTGATATTGTGCTTGTTTTACCCACTTTATTAATGTTATGATAGCCTAGTTGCAGCTTGTATCAGGTCAAGATGATGATGTGAGGACTCTTCATGGATATTGAACTGAAATGTTGTTGTTTGTTTCTTTCTTTTTGTTCAAGACTACCCACTGGGCCTTGAGTCCACTGCCATACCGGATTCGAGTATGACAGCATCGAGTGAGTACAACGGGAATACTGCGGCCAGATACGGTCGATTGAACATGGTGCGTTCCCGTAACAGGCCGAGTTGCTGGAGTTCAAAGCGAAATGGCGCTAACGAATGGATTCAGGTAAGATTATTATGCACTCTACCAAAGAGAGTGCGAAGATTAAAAAAAATATAGCATTATGTGTGTTTATTTACATGCATGTAGCAATACATTACATGAACATATTAAGACGTTTTCTACAAACATTATGAGCACAATGGTCCCTTTTCTACTGGCAGGCGTTGTATAGAAGAATATAATATATAACTGTTACACCAATGTAGCACGATACCCTTGTATAGCTCTAATCCAGTAGAACCCCGTGCAAAAGGAAGGTGGGAAACCCCCAAATTAGCTCCTTCTGAATGTTGTCGGGATGCCGACCTCGCTGACTGGAGGATACGCTACAGGTTCTGGTTTAGTATAACCGAGCCTGCTTGAGGGACCGTTCGGTCGAAATATACGACTTGTTTACAACTGTTTGATGGAGATCTCTCACACAGTCGTTTGGAGATGAAAGCCACTCGTTATTGTAAACATTGCTCGCCACGTAGGTTGATGTAGATTTGTTTGGAACCTCGCTCGTTGTTCCACTCGTCACACGCGTTGGTATATAAAATTGCTTGTGCAGATTATGCTTCCAAGAATCTTCTCAGCTTCCACCAAGTCGGGTTTGAACTGATCTGGCTTGGGGTTGATTGTGATCAGTGTTTTCTTTCAAAACTATGCAAGCTTTGGTTGACATTAGCACAACCAGACTTTACCATATATATTCGAGATTGCAGCTATTCCAGACGCATGCATTACGATTTATAACGCATACACACGGGATGTGTGTATTACAATGCAACTACCTAGCTGTTGCCGCGGGTGTGACGTGGTGCCTACGTTCATACTATATTACGTGATGTACGGCCAAGTCATTTCGGGTTATAATCATCTGTGCAATTTGAAACGAGAACAAAGCTAACAAAGGATCCTGGAAATTCGAGGGTATAAACGATCCCGCTTTTCCGGAGTGTGCTTAACTGCTCATCGAGCGTTTAATTTGTTTTCATAAGAAAAGCATGATATCAGCTTCGAAATCGAATCGTCAGTTCAGTACTTTTACTACTACATGTACTTATTATTACTTGTTATACGTACTTTATCAAAGACTTAATCGTTTAGATTATTTTTTAATGTGATCCGCATAGAGTACAGAAGCCATGACGTTATAAAAACACTTTTTTCGAATTTTCAAATTTGGACTTCATTTTCAGAAAGAGCATAACAAATAATGTCCAAAATACTGAAAATAAAAGGTATATGTTACGTATTGGCTGAGATATGCCCATCCGAATTAACTTCAATGGGCAATCAGTGTTATAGTGCACTGGTTCATAAATGTATGAACCAGTGCACTTTAACACTGATTGCCTATTGACAAAAAAAATCATTCGGATGGGCATATCTCAGCCAATACGTAACCTCTTCCTATGAGTTTCGGTATTTGGAAACTATTTGTTATACTCTTTCTGAAAATGAAGTTCAAAAAATTCTTAAAAAAATGTTTATGACATCATTTATGACATCACACTTCACCACTCTATTATATCATCTGGATAAAATAGATATAAAAATTATATGTATAGAAACGAATACTTTACATGGATTTAGTTATTTTGTGTAATTATAAAACAAGTAATTATTACAAAACACACCTTAAACACTTTATATTATAATAACTAAATGCTGGATGTATTTCAGGTTGATCTTGGCTCTCCATGTCGGGTTGTTGCCGTGGCAACACAAGGGGATTCGCATGCCGACCAATGGGTAAAAAGATACAGGGTCGCCTGTAGCATGGATGAAATGAACTTTAACATGGTTAAAGATAGAACTGGACCAAAGGTTGTGAGTGTAAGTATAGAATAGTGTTATGCTTCAATCGTAAATGGTGGGTGTTAAATAACACTATTGTAACTTTCAAATGTATTCCTTCCGATCTCTTTCAAAAATATTACAATAATTGGCTTTTTTAAGGCTTCTTGTCCGTACAAGTTATGCTATTACTCTTTTCTTAATGGCAGGGTTATATTTCAGTTAACTGTTAAGCGGATTGTTAAGTTTTGGTATAGATAGTTCTTAATTAAATATTTTGATGTGATGTAATGACAATCTAAGTGCTACTTCTATAAGACCATACAAATTTAATGACACTATTTATTTGATCAAAATCGCTTCACAAACAGCTAAAATGTCAATAATATATTTGATCAGAATTAACCTAGAACCCGAAGTGTATTCGAAAATTCACGAACCCCAAATGCTCACAGTTTGACTGCCTCCGGGAAAACTTAGACCACGGAGGAGTTTCCACTGCTTTTACAAGTTACAACGGTCCTTAGTTGTTATTCACAAGGTCACAGATGAAGCAACTGACATCAGATTAACTTGATAAACACTTGTTTATTGGCCAACGCACACTGATGCCTTGCACTTGGGTTCACCAAGATAACAATCTGTAGTAAAATACAAAAGAAAATCGAACACGAAAATAACTAACTTGCTCATATTAACTTATGCAACATTACATGGTTAAGCATAATATACCGTAATTTAAGTGTGATAATGTAAACTATCACTGATCTATCACTCATCTTACACACAAATGTTAATATCATAAACATAACTGTTTCTATAATCCATATTATAATTAACTCTTTAACCATTGTTATACCTAATTAAAATCCAAATCCAATATTATCCCAAACTAATTAATCTTGAACATTTCAACACTTATCATGCCTAAATCAACAAAGGAATATTCTTAAACTTTCTTTATGAAGCCTAAAAAACAAGTCATCACTCAGTGCCAATATATTACTCATAAACTGGCCCAATAATACCTTCTTAATTATTAATACTAATCTTATAATCAGTAAACTTACAATAGTTACCAAGAAACTGTACCTAAGCAACACACAATGTTAATTATAATAGCTAATGATTACTAACCTCAATTGTAACACTTAACTAACTAAAATATTATACCATTTTGACAGGCTACTTATACAGTTTCTCCATTTTATATAATCGATTCACCAAATTGAATCGATTCATTTTGGTATGAGTTAACAAACTCATAATAACACAAAACGTCTTTAATTTTTCTTTGAATATCCATCATATGAAAGTGTGAGTATTCTAATAACTTCAAAGTTCAAACATATTCCTTTAAATCTCCAACAACATCTCATGTAAGAGTACTACTACTAAACTAAAAGCTTCTTGTACAAGACACACTGTATCCATCTCCTAAACACTAACCCATCTCCTCACACACACGTACATGTACATGCCTACACATAGAGAAGAGAGTGTTAACTGTGTATGAACTGTGAGTGCCACTTCTCTTCATCTACACAAATGAAATTAAATCTAATCTCAAACTCAACATTCCTTACATTCTACTTATATAATAATATATAGACATAATTCAACACATGAATATGAGCAACAAATATTATAAAGAAAATAATTTTTTACCGAATTCGGGCCTGTTGTTTTCCCACAATAACTTTGACAAACTTCTAAGGCGTCTGCAACTTTTCACTAACAAAAAATGCATGTAACTGCATGAATACCGTGTCGTCATCGAACAGAGTAGTGCATACCCACTTCAATAACACAGTATTCTATTGCTGTACAAAACGAATGAACATTTGTGTTATACCCTATAACCACTGCACCTATGACAGGTTCTTATTTCTCTTTAGGTTCATAGTCTGCAAATTCAGACTGTAGTATTATCACATTAATCTTAAAATTTTAAACCCAATTTCTTAACACTAATTTGTATGAAAACACGTTCTCACTTCGCCGAGGCTGCATTGACACACAGTTTTCACAGATTTACAAAAAATGCTTTTGAATAGTTGTTGATGCCCTCTATCAAAATATCACATGTACATTTAAATTGTATTAAAATGGTTGAAGCCAATACAATTTTAGAAAGCGCACTATTTAGTTTTAACGGCTCTTTTTGAATGATAACAGAATTTGTAATTACGTGTTACTAATTGTGTATACAGTTCGAGCATAATGGACTTATAACTACTAGTGTGTAATGTAATGGGGCCTGGTTTTGTTCCTATAATTAAGTTTGACCTAAACTATACTCTCATTACCCAAACTCAACTATCCCTTAATGTCATCAATATTTTCTTGTATAGCATGTAATGTGACAATATTCCCCATTTTAGTGATTTTGTTCTAATATCTTAGAAATAAGATTAAACATTATTTTCCTCTCTTGTTTATAAAATGACGTGCTTCGTTATTGCGTTAGAAAACGGGGTGACCTCTCTTTTCAATTCAAGACGCGTTCCTATTAGGATTTGTTTAATTGTTTATTGGAAATAAGAACATATCTCTTCTTGGTGGTCTATTTAGCTTTTCACAGGCAATTCTGACCGTGACACGGTGGTTCGCAACTCACTTCCTGCTCCTGTACTATGTCGATACGTGCGTTTGATGCCTTCAACATGGCAAGGTCGCATCAGCATGAGAATGGAGCTTTTCGGGAGTGGGCCTCTGGATGGTAATTAGTTTACAAATTTATATCGGTCTATATGAGTGGACATTACACAAAGTAGTAACATAAACAAACATCAATGCATTAGGGGGAAATATTGTTATCATATATCTAAATATGAGCACAATAAAGGCACATTACGTAATGTTCAAGAAAGTTAGATAAACCTTTCTGGCAACTGGAAATATATTTTTATCCTCGGGGCAGAATGGCACGTTTACTTGCAAATGTACAAACCTCGACAAGTACTCGAGTATAGCTATAATAAATGTTAGAATGATAAATAATTACACCAACCAGCATGATATAAATGTCCTGATCTTTTAAAGACTACCCACTGGGCCTTGAGTCTACAGCCATCCCTGATTCGAGTATGACAGCATCGAGCGAGTTCAACGAGACTGCGGGAGCCAGACGTGGCCGATTGAACATGACTCGTTCTGATCAGGGATCAAGTAGCTGGACTGCAAAGCGAGACGACCTAAAACAATGGATTCAGGTACGATAATGAACTCTATGAAATGCAGTTGTGAAGGATACGTGTGTTAAATAGCAGTGTTTGTTCCATCTTGCAAAACATCGCATGTTTATAATTATGTATATTTCATAATGATACTATTATACTCGATTTATATAACGCCTAATATGAGTGATAATCATCTCTAAGCGCTTTACAATGAAACAATTATCCCGGTCATAGGATACAATGCAAACCACCACACGTCGTGTGCGCCATCTCCACTCCCTTGGGAGCATTCCCTTCAATAAAGTGATCTAGTAACTATGCTGACATGTGCGCAAACAAATATATCAGCATTTTTGAAAAGGTAGTAAAATAGATTTATTTACAAAAATATGAATCATAACGTAAAAATGCCGAATATTACGGACACTTCATGCGCCGCTTATGAGAAAATTCACAGCTCGTTCCGCCCTAGCATCCCCGATGTATGACTTGTAGCTAGCCCATCGTCTAGCCCATGCATTTGCTACGCGTAGCGGGGATTAAACGGTTTTTTTTCATGTGACGTGTGGGTTACCATTTCATGTTATATACAACTGTCGGCTATATTTATTTTGTTTCATCAAGTAGTTTGTCTCTGCTTGCAAATTAATCAATTGATTTCGTGGCAAAATCGGTAAACTCCAGTACATGTATATCAAAAATATATTCCTTCACATGGTCGGTGATTAAAGCGAACATTTTGAATATTTTTGTGAGGGGCGTTTACAATACTGTTATTTTGCTTCAATGAAGGGAACATTTTAAAAACCGAATCCTTGCCCCACGCTTTTTTTTGGTTACTACGAATAACAGTCCCAAGTAAGTTTTGAGGATTTGAATAATATTTGCTATGGTTTGCACTCAGATATATAGGCAATAACTCATAATTCTCATTGGAAATTTTCTATGGAAGTATTAGGATTTGTATCTATCCACTGTATAGTCATTGCCGTGCACAAAGACATTGCAATGACTTGGTGAATATCACTTTGCATTTTGGCGCATCACCCGGCCATATAACAATTCTGATTAATTTCAGATGTCTTTTAATGTTTGCTGGTGTTATGACAATACATTTCAAAAGATCTTTTTTCATTAGTTACGTCATTTATTATGTAAAACGGCGTAATGATTATTTGCAAAATGTATTTGATTGTTTTAGTATAGTGTTAACTTGTCCCGAAATTCATAAAAAAAAGCATGCAACACAATGAAAGATACAAAAAAAAAATTGATATGAAAACGAGTCTATACGGTTGTTAAAATTGAATTTTGAAAGCAACACATAGGTTGACAGTAAAGAGAATTGGTTCCACATTTACAGACAAAGACGTACATAAGGATAGATAAGATGTGTAGCTCCTAAAATGGATATGATATAACTCAAGATTGGCTGCATTTCAGGTTGATCTCTGTCATCCGTATCGAGTCGTTGCCTTGGCAACACAAGGACGTTTGCACGCTGACCAATGGG